>JASCZW010014605.1:0-22498 GCA_034211315.2 Aedes japonicus
AGACTCATTTGAATTTCACAAACATAAAAAATCTTTTAGGACAGTGTTCAAGACTTCATTGAGCCGGTTGTTCCTTAAGCTCTGAACTCCACAATAGTTTGGAGAGCCTTACAGTAGTTTATCCGATATACAGAGTTACAATATGATATCAATCATATTCAATGAATGTCCTGGAAGACCAATAGATATTATGAGATAATCTTGGGATGTTCTTTAGCAGACAAACTGTCCTGGAGTTGGGAACTTAAGATCTACTGTTGTAACAGTAGCTTTATCCGCTATACAAAGTTACGAAATGTGTTCAAACATATTCAATGAATGTCCTGGATGACCAACCGACATTATGAGATATAAATGGGATATTCAAGGCCAAACAAACTGTCCTGGAGTGCAGAGCTTAAGATCTACTATTATAACAGTAGCTTTATCTACTGTACAAAGTTACAATATGAATTCCAACACGTTCAATGAATGTTTTCGAAGACCAACAGATATTATGAGATAATCTTGGGCTATTTTAAGTCATCCGAACTGTCCTGGACTCCAGAACTTAAAATCTACTGTTGTAACAGTAGCATTATCCGCTATACGAGGTAACGAAATGTATTCTATCATATTCAATGAATGTCCTGGGAGATCAACAGCCACAATGAGATAATGTTGGGATATTATACGTGATCCAAACTGTCCTGGAGTACAAATACGATATGTATCCAACCATGATTATCGGTTGTTCTAGAGGGTCAACTATTTATAAGTGATACTAACGATTTGGATTGATGCCATCAATTCCCCACCTCGGGTTAGAAGATGAATGGAACGTGGCTATTTGTACTGGAGTTATGGTTTGTTCGAGAAGGTTGTATGCATAATCAAGGGTCAAAAATTCATCATATTCTGAGCGAGGTGGCATGTCGCGGAAGGGTTATAAAAATATATTTGAATACGTATTTTAACTTTGTATGGCTCATAGAGCTACTGTTGCAACTGTAGACCTTAAATTTTGCAGGACAGTTTGGATGACCCGAAACCACCAAGCTTATCCTCTGTGAACGTGTCAGAATATGTTAATTGATTATGTTTGAATATGTATTTTAACTTTGTAGTGCCTAAAAATGACTGTTACAACTGATAATCTAGAGTTCTGAACGCTACGACAGTTTGAATGACCTAGATCATCCCAAGATTATCTTCTCATGTATTTTTACGTTCGAAAATATCCATGAATATACTTGACTACGTGACGTAACTTTGTATAGCCCAAAAAGCTACTGTTACTACCGTAGATTTCAAGTTCTGAACTCCATGGAAGTTTGGATTACCTAGAGGATCACAAAATTATGAAATAATGACTGTTAATCTTCCAGAAGATTAATTGAACATATTTGAATTCGTATCGTCACATTCTCTAGCCCAAAGAACTACTATTACAACTGTAGATCTTATGTTTCGAGCTTAAGGACAGTTTGGATGGCCTAGAATATCCCAAGGTTGTCGCATTTTTTCTGTTGACCTTCTACACTATTCAATGAATAGTTTCAAATACATCTTGTCCCTTTGCATACTCCAAAAACCTACTGTTACAACTGTAGATCCTAGGTTCTGAACTCAAGGGCAGTTTGGATGACATAGAGCATCACAAAATTACCAAATAATGACTGTTGACATACCAAAAGATTCATTCAATATGTAATACAACTATGGATCTGAAGTTCCGAAGTCAAGTACTTTTTGAATGACCTAGAACATCCCAGAAAGATACAAAAATGTTCGATTCTAGAACAACGCTTAGCACTATTAATGAAGCATTTGTCAATTTGTCAATCAAATGTTTATTTCTTCCCCATATCTTCGTTCACAGAGCCGTGCGGTGGTTGAAAACCCTCTATTCGATTGTCCAGGAAATTCCACATAGGACTAGTCCTATTTGGTTAATCTTGAGCCACTCCGAGCAAAGATATTTATAAATAATTCAAGAATATAAGGGGAAGTGGGGTAAGATCAGCCATATCTTTGTTCACAGAGCCGTGCAGTAGATGAAACAATTTCCATTCGATTCTTCAAGAAATTTGACATAGGATTAGTCTTATTTGGTTGATCTTGAGCCACTCCGAGCAAAGATATCTATAGACTATTCAAGAAAATAAGGGGAAGTGGGGTACAATCAGCCATATCTTCGTTCATAGAGCCGTGCGGTAAAAAAAACATTAGTGTATTCTTAGTTTTTTAAATGTTTCGCAGCTTTCAAATTTAAGAAACAACTAAACAAACATATGTAGAGTCCAGAATACGCCTTCTAGTAAGCAACAATCTATCTCCTTTGCAGATAATGTCAAATCTTGTAGTCTATAAGGTAGCAAAAACCATGAACTTTCAACGAGACTGAACTGTCTGGTGAGACTACAGAATTCCTTTTCCATGTTGCTTTGTCCAACCCATCCCCAAAAAAATGTAACCTATTTTAACCTCGAGTAAATTAGTATTAAGTCACTGAATTACATAAAAAAACATGAATTATCGGCTCCGTAAAACTAACGCAATTGAGCCTCTCAAATAAATGAACTAGTTAAAGAAAGAAAAACAAGAATAAAGTTTTTGTATATAGAAATCAGTTTGAAAGTTATTTTTAAACCGCTTTCGCAACCGGAATGGTCTCACAAAGTTATGCTTATCGATGCAATTTAACTTTTTTTTTCTAGAAATGTGTTGCCTTCCAAATAATTATTAACGTACAAGATTCAAATATTCCTGGAAAATCGGTATGGTGGGGAACGTCGAGCTACCATGGTAAAAATCGTCAAGAGGCGCCTTATGAGAATACCTCGACGTAGTGCCACTAAATTGGCGGAGGATCTCCGTGTATCGGATCGAAGTCTCCGTCGGATGTTGAAAGATAAACTTCAAACGAAGTCCTACAAGATTCAGCAGGTTCAAGACCTTTCGGTGAGGCAGAAACAAGTGCAGATAAAAGGAGCGGAGGCGCTGCTGAAGAGGGCCTCGGAAGGAAGGTTGGAGACTATCGTGTTTACCGACGAGAAAGTCTTCACCGTACAGCAGTGCCGACTTGCAGACGGCCTTTTGGTGACGGAATCCAGCATCGATGACGGTTTGGGCCGGACTCCGTTGGTATTGTCCCTGAAGGAGTGAAGATCAACCGGCTCACAAACAACACTAATAATTTCGGAACATTTCCCAGGGTTCATTCCGAGCTTGGAGTGGCCAGCGAGTTCGCCGGACCAGAACCCTATGGACTCCGGACTATCTGGAGTGTGTTGGAGGCCGAAGTCTGCTCTAAGCCACATGAAGGTGTGAATGTCCTGGAGCAACATCTGTTTGTTTCAATACAGCAGTTCAATTGCCGGACCCTGTAATGAGTCTATCGATGGTGGAAGTTTCTATCCAACAGAATAAGCTATTACAAGCTGAACAGTGGTTGCTTCGTATCGCTCAAGATGAAAGATGTCCAAATAAATTTAACTATCTATAATGACATCCGGAAATCAGATTCCATCCGTAATAGTATCTCAACAAACACTGGGTTCAAAATAGTAGCTAATTCAGACAAATATTAGTTCACTACGAATCGGCTTATTCAGCTTTAAATCAGCTTAATTTGGCTTTATATAACTGAAATTACCTATTATAACTGAATCAATTTCAGATATGTGTAGAATGCCGTTATTGCGTATCAATCTTCAAAAACAACCGGTTTGTATCCCTAGCATCTGAAAGAATCTACTGCCATTTTTCCTTTATTTTTGTCCGGTAATCATACAAATCTTCATTAATCTTCTTTCTCGAGCACCTTGCAAAAGTAGTTTAGAAATTTTGTTGTATCGCAGAAAGAGAGTCGCACCCCTCAAACTGTACACATTTGTTGGTAAGCTCGGGAATCCTACTTGTTAACGGAAGAACCGAGGATGCTCTACAACTGCCTTTTTCAAAACTTCTTTACCGACACGGGTAATCCTTATGAAATTAGTAGGTCGCGATCCATATATTGAGAAAGACTAGCTAATCCGCTTCCTTCGACGATCGGTTTCCTGTGATCCTGGCCAAAGTTCATCCGATTCCTCTCCGTAACTAGCCGAAATGTACACACGAGACGGTCGAAACAAGAAAGAGCACCCAGTAGATGGACAATGCTGACGTTTCCCAAGATTCTGTATGCTTCAAAGTCATTCAGAAGCATGAATCACTTGAGAGGCTCAAGGATGTCCGTCATCAACGGTGCTCCAGGGTGAGTTCCTCTGCAATCGAGAAAATGGAGATGGAAACTGCGCTCTATTGCCATCGAAGATTTAATTCGGTCGGATTTCGGACCTGAGTGAGGTTTCGCGTTCGGTACCATCGATTTGATGTCTGTGTTAGAGTAGTTAGGGCTTTCAATTTTCATGTTTTTTTATTCATAATCATACCTACTCTTTTAAAATTTAGAATCTTGTTATGCAAAGCTCGACTAGAAGGTCAGTTTTGCTTGTTCTGTTCGGTTTTTCCCTATTTGAGAATTGATAGATTAATCACAAATGATTGCGATTTATTCGCCCTTCATTGAAACAAATACAACATTCTGATGGTGAAAATCCGTGTCAAATTGAGATTCACTCCCAATTCCCTCATCGTCTGGTGTTTATTCCCAACAGACAACCGTCCCTAACTCGTAATTAAATGCCCCGCAAGGAACATCGACACGACGGCAATTACCGATTGCAATGCTCAATAAGCTAAAAACCAATCACTCCATCATACCCGACTCACAGTGGACACTCGCGCACCGTCGGAAACATGTTCCCAGCGAAGTTCCTCCCCGCCATGCTGGCCCTTTTGGCCACCGTTCAATCGCAACTATTCAACAATTGCCCCCGGCCGTTGACAACCCCAACCGTCCGCTATCAGGCCATGATGGCAAGTCGCAAAATCCAGTCCCTCGGGAACCACGAAGGAAACTTGCTGTACCAGATGTACCAAAAGCCTTGCATCGAGTTTCAATACCACGGCAAGTCCATCGGCCAGTTTTCCCGACTGGTCGTTTTCGGAACGTGCGATTACCGGCGGATGTTTCGCTTCATGGCGCGTGAAACCTACTACTCCTGCTGGCGGATGGAAATGGCCGTTTGGGATCGGACCGCCTACAAAGGAAGCAGGTTCAAGCGATACCCGGTGACCGAGACCTATCTGTTCAATCAGGGTTCCCATCTCTACCTTACGATAACGGAAAAGAGGGGCAATACGACGTACTGCCTTGTGCTGCTGCCGGTGGAAGTTGTCCGGCAGGACATTTTCAAGTACCCGGAACTTCTCAGTATTTTGCACTTTCAGGAATCGAGTTCCGCGAGTGAGCCCGCGGAACAGGTCGTCTGTAACTGCACCGAGCGATCGCAGGCCAAACTGTGGCTGCTGGCTCGGCACGACGAACAGCGGGATTCTACGGCGGGATGGAATTACGTGCAGTTCTCGGGAATCGCCACGGTGGCCATAGGTTTGCTGGTGATCGTGAGTGTGGTGTGTCGATTTTTGGTCGTGCGGTAGGAAGGTGCTGCTTAATAAGCTTCTGGGCTGAATAATGGCTGCACTGAGAAATGTGCCTTCAGAATACTTTTAATGGGAAAAGGAAGAGTCGAAATTGATCGAGGTTTCGAAACTGTTTATCGAAAATTGATCGAATGTATGACAACGTAAATTTCAGTTTGCTATGAATGTTCTTAGAAATTGTAATTTTAAGGAAGTGAAGTTGAAGTATTACAGTTTCCATTCTGTTCATGTTTTTTTTAGGGTTTCTTTATTGTCAATGAATTTCTCCTAAAACATCGAGTTTCTGCTGGTTCGTTTCTGAAGTTGGTACCGAACCTCTCCGGAGAGAATCATAGAAAGTTTTTGAAGTCCCTGACTTCCCAGCAAAAATTGAACACTGCTTATTCAGCCAAAAGTGAACTTCTTTAACTGAAAAAGGGTTTATTCAGCTTTTAATCAGCTTCATTTTTGGTTTGCTTTTCGGTTCAGGACAATTAGAGTAGGAATAACGACAATATTTTATTTTTAATTTAGATTAGATCTCTTTTTTTAAACATAAATTATAACTAACAAATTCTAATGATTCAGAGCATACCCTAAGTTATGATCTCAAATCCATTGGCAGGATCACACCTTTTGAAAAAATAATTCGAACGTATTGTATTCCCAGGTAAAATGGGAAAAAATACTAAATATTTATTATCCTTATTCTAAGATGGAGTAGATGGACAAACCAGGCGCTTCCCAAGATTCTGTATGCTTCAAAGTCATTCAGAAGCATGAATCACGTGCGAGGCTCAAGGATGTCCGTCATCTACAGTGCTTCAGGGTGAGTTCCTCTGCAATCGTGAAATTGGAGATGGAAACTTAGCTCTATTGCCGTCGAAGATTTAATTCGGTCGGATTTCGGACCTACGTGGGGTTTCGTGTTTGGTACCATCGATTTGATGTCTGTGTTAGAGTAGTAAGGGCTTTCAGTTTTCATGTTTTTTGATTCATAATCATACCTACTCTTCAGAATCTCGTTACGCACACTGCAAAGCTCGACTAGAAGGTCAGTTTTGCTTGTTTTGGGGAAAATGGGCTTTCTGCAAGTTAAAATGGTTTTTGTTTTTGGTTCTAGAGGTTCACGGTAAATTCCACTGGTTTCAACAACCCCCCACCTTCAGATGAATGCAACCTCACAATCAGTGGCAACTTTAGATCTTAACACAGCATATCAAAGGATCTTTTTGTAGTTCGATAAAATGTTAAACTTAATTTTCACATACATTTGACAAGAACCAAGCAGGGACCGGAATTTGCCCAGATTATGTGGCGTTTACAATGGTCATGAACTGTTAAACTGGTGACGTTCCCATTTTTTAGGAGGTTCAAATCAATGAAATCAATGGTTCAAATGATTCAATGAAACATTTTAAGCTAGATCATTCCAGAAAATTGCGACAAATAGTTTGATGGAGTTGGCTGACGTTTTGTATGGAGGAGTTGCCAACAATTAGGATATCAACGTTTTCAGCGACAACCTTCCAAACAATTTGGACAAAGGCTACAACTAACTCCAAAGGAGGATATAATGATCGTCGATTTCGTCAAATTGTTGACTTCTTTAACCAAAAAGGGCTGAAGACTTTTGAACATTTCGGTTGAGAAGGTTCCTGGTTAATTTCGGCGGAGGTTTCCAAACGAGCCAGCGAAAGTTTGACATCCAATTTGGAATAATTCGAGTGATTTCGAAGAACTTCGCAAGGTTGCAGGTGATAGTCGATCCGCCATTTCCGGAAAATTTCCGCAAATAATCCAACGGAAGCTTTTATATGGAGGAGTTGCCAACACTGCCGAAAATTAGGATTCCAAACGATTTTAGCGATAAAACTTTCAAATAATTTGGACAAAGGCTTCAACTAACTCCAGAGGAGGATAATTTTTAACATTTCGTCAAATTGTTGACTTCTCTAACCAAAAAGGACTGAAGACTTTTGAAGACGTTAAGAACGTTCCTGGTTAATTTGTGCGACGATTTCCAAACGAGCCAGCGAAATTTTGACATCCGATTTGGAACAATTCGAGTGATTTTGAAGGACTTCCCAAGGTGGCAGGTGATAGTCGATCCGTCATTTCCGGAAAATTTCCACAAATAATTCGACGCAGGCTCTCGGCGGAAGCTTTTTTTTATGGAGGAGTTGTCAAGATTGCCGACAATTAGGATTCCAAACGATTTCAACGACAAACTTCCAAACAATTTGGACAAAGGCTTCAACTCACTCCAGAGGAGGATAATTCTGATCATTTCGTCAAATTGTTGACTTCTCTAACCAAAAAGGGCTGAAATTTTTTGAAAATTTCGGTTAAGAAGGTTCCAGGTTAATTTGTGCGAAGATTTCCAAACGAGCCAGCGAAATTTTGATATCCGATTTGGAACAATTCGAGTGATTTCGAAGGACTTCCCAAGGTTGCAGGAGACAGTCGATCTGTCATTTCCTGAAAATTTCCACAAATAATCCGACGGAAGCTCTTGGCGGAAGCTTTTTTTATGGAGGAGTTGCCAACATTGCCGTCAATTAAGTTTCTGAATGGATCCAACGTTCCTGTTGGAGAAAGTCAAGCGATTCCATTTTTTATGGAGGAGTTGCCAACATTGCCATCAATTAAGTTTCTGAATGAATCCAACGTATTTGCTGACGTTTCTGTAGGAGAAAGTCAGGCGATTCCATTGGAAGAGATAAGATAAAAAAATCGATGAACTTATTACAGACGCCAGAGGTACAAGTTCCGAAAAATTGTTAACTAGTTTCTGGAGGAATTTTAGACAAACTATTTCGATGGAAAAGACATTTTCTACGGAATTTTTGGATGGAGAAGATTTCAGTTGATAGCAATGGAGGTAGTCCACGTTTCCGAAAAAATCTTTCCAGAAAAATTCCGGTAGAATCTCCAAATGATTTTCTAACTATTCCAATGGAGAAATTTCCAGAAAACTTCGGGAAACATTCGGTGCGCTAATGCAAGATACAGATGATATATTTTTCCCGAGCTTTTTCAGGTGCTGCCATTGAAGATTAGAGATGTGTTTCTAATGGAATTTGCCGGTGATGGAAATTCAAGAAAGAAATTTCGGTGAATTTGCCAGAGGATAAACGATTTCAACGCAGGAGTAAATAATGTCCGACGGGGTAGATGGTGTTCATAAATAACTGTAATTTCTTCCAAAACCAAAGATATCCAAAGCATCCAAGATTGCCCACGAACTCAAGGTAAGTAATTCCAGAAAAAACTCGGTAGGGTTTCCAAATCATTGAATTGGAATTGGAATTGAAGACTTTTTCGCGGGAAGAAATTCTAATCAAAAGAAATGGAGCGTTAAATGTTTCAAAGGTTCAATGATTTCTAACAAAGGAAATCCCAGAAAACATCGGAAGATATGCGGGGTGCTTCTAACCTCAAATTCCAGATTTTTTTTTGTTATACGTCAGCGGAGTTTGCGTTCGAAAATACTAAACTGTCCAGAGTTTATAGAGATGTACTCTACAATCAACTCAATGTAGAAATTTTGAAAAAGTAGAGATTACGTAATTGACTGATTTTGAATTTGGATTGGATTTGGATTGGATTTGGATTGGATTTGGATTGGATTTGGATTGGATTTGGATTGGATTTGGATTGGATTTGGATTGGATTTGGATTGGATTTGGATTGGATTTGGATTGGCTTTGGATTGGATTTGAATTGGATTTGGATTGAATTTGGATTGGATATGGATTGGATTTGGATTGGATTTGAATTGGATTGGGATTGGGTTTGGATTAGATTTGGATTGCATTTGGATTGGATTTGGATTGGATTCGGATTGAATTTGGATTGGATTTGGATTGGATTTGGATTGGATTTGGATTGGATTTGGATTGGATTTGGATTGGATTTGGATTGGATTTGGATTGGATTTGGATTGGATTTGGATTGGATTTGGATTGGATTTGGATTGGATTTGGATTGGATTTGGATTGGATTTGGATTGGATTTGGGATTTGGATTGGATTTGGATTGGATTTGGATTGGATTTGGATTGGATTTGGATTGGATTTGGATTGGATTTGGATTGGATTTGGATTGGATTTGGATTGGATTTGGATTGGATATGGATTCGGAATGAAATTCAATTAGTCGTTCTTGATTTCAGAGATAATTTGTCCATAAACGCGTTTTTAAAAAAGTCAATCATTGAACCAATTTACAAAAATTCCTAGTAGAATGGCCGAAAATACTGCCCGACTTTATGGTACATTTCAGAAGTTTTGGATGGAGGAGATTCCAGAAGATAGAGATGGAGTTTGTCGTCCATGGTTACCACGGAAGATTTTCCAGATTTTTCAGAAGAAGTTTCGAACTTAGCTAGAGATAAGGTCAGACGATTTCAGGATGTTCCTAATAAGAATTGGGCTGCTGCTGGCAAAACTTTCTACACAATCATAATTGAAAAGATTTTAGTTGGAATTTTCTAGCATTGCTGCTTCAAGATCAGAGGGAATTTTCAGCCTGTGCGTATTGCTTGCCGCCAGTTTCATTCGTTGATGGATTTGGTGAGTTCGTTCCAGTTGGAATACTTATAGATATTTCGCAAATGTTGATGTTTTTGAGTATGGTATTTCGTTACTCAAAATTGAAGGAGTTACAGGTTTGAGACATTTCCGATCGAAAGTTGCATTTTCGACAAGACGCTGCTTAAATCTTCAGCATAATGTTCGAAATTTTCATGTTCGGACTATTTGTACATAAGCTAGGACTCACTTAATGAAGGAATATTCTGAAGAAAGACAATATTAGAGGAGCTCGGGATTCATGCCATTGAGAGTTACTAAGTTTCCGAAGAAATTTCAAATGTCAGGCGGTTTATTTTCACAGTTAGATGGTTTCTTGGAGGAGTTTCCGGGCAGAAACCGTTGAAATCTTGTCAGAAGCTCGAAGTTTCAGAAGTTGCCGTGGACAGTTATGGGTTCGCTTCTGTTGGTTCTGTATCGTTTGGCAGTGAGCGTAATTGAAAGAAGGAGGAACGGAAGGAGGTCGAATTTGACTCCTCCCCCAGACCATCGGTCGGAGGGAAGCAACGTCTCAACTGTATCCCAGTAATTGCTCAATTACAATTGAGCCGCATTACGCCACATTGCCGACATTCAGGATAATTACGGTACTGGAAGGGCAACCATCAGTCGGTAATCAATCGATACCGTACCATCAAGGCTTTGAAAGTCGAACAACCCATCGCAGAAGCGATTTCAGTAGCACCATGATAGCAACAGCGGTACTGTTACTACTCCCAGCTCTTCTGGAACCAGTTCGGTCCTTAATCGAACTTCAGCCTTGTAGCGATTCGCCAAAACCTAAACTTCTGCAGTACGTTACGGAATTCAGCAATGAGCTAACGGTTGATACCCGGGAGAAGCACCCCAGTCTGTCCCGTCAGCTAGTCGTCAATCCTTGCGTCGATCTGGAGTACTACGGTTTCCAAATTCAGACTTCCCGAGTACTCACAATCTACGGCACATGCGACTATGAGCAGATGTTTCGCTTCAGCGCCCGAATCTCTGCTCTCTACGGCTGTTGGCAGGCGGAACTGACCGTCTGGAATCGGTCGGAGCCTGGCAAATGCGGATGGTTCCAAGATAAGTCAACCATCACGCTGCACAGTTACGTATTATTTATGAACATTCTAGTGGACGTCACGGGTGAACGGAGCATACTCAATACGACCCACATTACGTTGCAGTCTACGGAGTTTTACTACAGCATTCCACTAAGCGAGCGCTACAGGAATGCTTACTTCCAGTACAACGACGCTAGGATTGGGCACTGTCGTTGCAACTCCACCGGGCGGCCCAGTCAGGCCGAGTTTTGGCGCGGTCACTGTGAGAGCCCGGTTGCCAGACCGAAGTCGTCTAAGTCCGTTTTTCGCTGGGCCATTGTTACGGGAGCGATTATGGTCGGGCTGTGCTGTGTTGTGGCTGTGAGCTTGGTTTCGAAAAAATGAGGCGGGGAAAAGGAGTTTTTCAAATACAAAAAAAAAAGCGTAGCAAAGAATGATGTGTTTTCGTGGAATTACATGACTTGAATTTTTCCAGAACTTCTATTTCAAGATCACGCTAAAGTGCTGGTACGAATAGCCTAATTTCGCGACATGAATCAATAACTCGAAAACTATAAATTTTAGACGTATGATGTCTTTGAAAGATCTTTCTTTTTTTTTTTTTTTTTTTTTTTTTTTTTTTTTTTTTTTTAGGTGTTTCTGACATATTTACTTAAAGTTCAAGTACACACAGGAAATCCTGTCGGTCGCGGTGTCATCCGACGAAAATGGTGAACTTTCCGCCACTCAGCGCGTCAGTACAGTGTTATAGCACCGTTTTTTTTTTTTTTTTTTTTTTTTTTTTTTTACCGGGAACAGACCGTTCTGAAGGATTACGAGGAACTTGATCCATGCTAGGTAATACAGATAGCAGGAGAATGAGGATTCCCCCTTCACCAAGTCAGATATATAATTCCTCGAACCTCGTTCAAATAACTTCGGACACAAACAACGTGTCTGACAGGAAATCAACACTGTTTGCACAATTGTCTCAAAATATCAGACGAAGTCTTGCAAAAGTAAATCAAGGAACAATCAACGAATATTTTAACAAACTCGCCATAACCCGTCGAAGTGATCCTCAAGAAAACATTCTGAATTTCGACGAAACCAACTTTACCGATGGTCCGGCGTCACAGAAAGTGCACTATTATTATTTTATGTTATGAGGGGAAATCGGGTAAAATGAACAATTTACTGTGGTCAACCATAAACAAAACCATCATTGTTCGATTCATCGGACATTTTTACGTAAGTACAGTTCAAGTGAGAGCAGTATTACTTGGGCCGATCTTCAAAACAGCATGATTTAAATGTGTTTATAAATTATGAGGGGAATTCGGGTAAAATGGACAATTTACTGAGGTCAACCCTAAACGAAACTATCGCCATTCAATTTCCCGGAAATTTTTATGTAAGCACAGTGCTGGTGAGAGCAAAATTACTAGCGCCGATCTTCGAAGCAGCATGATATAAATGAGATTATTAAATTATGAGGGGAAGTCGGGTAAAATGGACAATTTACTGAGGTCAACCCAAAACGAAACCATCACCATTCGATTTTCCGGACATTTTTACACAACTACAGTGCAAGTGAGAGCAATATTACTGGCGCCAAACTTCCGAACCACATGGTATAAATGAGATTATTAAATTATGAGGGGAAATCGGGTCAAATGGACAACTTACTGAGGTCAACCCAAAACGAAACTATCGCCATTTAATTTTCCGGACATTTTTACGTAAGCACAGTGCAAGTGAGAGCAATATTACTGGCGCCAATCTTCCGAACCACATGGTATATGAGTTTAATGCATATGTGAGGGCAAATCGGGTAAAATGGTCCACTTCCTGGCATCGGATCAAAGTAAAATTTGTTCCCTACTGTTTTTCAGCTTTTTTTTTTGCAAATTTACAGAGCATTTGGGTTCAATATAGTAGCACCAAGTTTAGTTTTTGGGTAATAATTCTAGTTTGCATCGAAAATGAGGGGAGAAATGGGCAAAATGGGACACTTACTGTAGTCAACCCTAACTGAAACTAACACCATTCGATTCCTCACATTTTTTTCCCCTATAAGAGAGGCTAGTTTTTAGGACTCCTACCCTGCGCCGTCCAAATTAATGGGATTTCGGATCCATTTTTGCTCACTGTGCATTGGAGTTACTTCCTACTAGTTTGAGCAAGAATTTGAAGAAAAAAACTTCCCCATAGTCCAGGAGAAAACTTCCCGAAAGTTCAAACGAGGACGTCTCAGAAATTCAGGAAGAAACTTCATGAACGAATTTAAGGAAACTTTCCTAAAAATTCTGAAGAGGACTTTCCCGAACTTTCAATATGCTTCTCTCCTTACAGTTTAGGATGGGACTTATCAGAAGTTTAGAAAAAAATAGTTCGGGAAAAATGTCCCCGCATTTAAGGAAGAAAAAAAAACCAAAAAAATCAGGAAAGGACTCCTCTGAAGTTCACAAAAGAGGACTTCTCAGAAGTGCTGAAGGAAAATTCCCAATATATTTCAGTTGATACTTCCAGAAAGTTTAGTTGGAACTACCCTGAAGTGCTAGAGAGCTTTCCTGAAGTTCTGCATCGAACATTCCAGAATTTCAGAATGAGACTTTCTCGATGTTCTGGAATTCCCAGAAGGTAGATACATTCCCAGAAGTTCAGGAAAGAACTTCCCCAAAAATCAAGAGAAGACTTCTCAGAGCATCAGGAAGCAATTTAGGGAAGAAGCCTTCTTAGAACTTTGAGTCTCTCCGGAGGTTCTGAAGTTCTTTCCAGAAATTCAAATGTTCAGGAATAGACTTCCCTGAAGTTAAGGAATAAACTAATCAGGAAGAGCACTAGCTATATTCACAAAAAATCAAGATCACACTACCATGTAGCTCAGGACGATACGTCCTAGTATTTCTGGAGAGAACTTCTCTGAAGTTCAGGACAGGACTTCCCAGAAGTTACAGAAAAAAAATTCCCAAAATTTTAGTTGAAACTTCCCAGAAGTGCTAGAGAGCATTCCCGAAGTTCGGAGGAGAACATTTGGGAATTTCAGAACGAGCCTTTCTCAAAAGTCAGGAATAAACCTCTCTTAAGAACAGAAAGAAATTTTCCAGAATTATAAGGGTTCCTTCCTAGTAGTTTGAAAAAGAGTGTCTCATAAAATCAGGAACTAACTTTCCTTGAAGCTCAGGAGCAACTGCCCAAAAGTTCAGAAGTCCAGGATGAAACTTCCAAAAAAATTTAGGGGAATTTTCCCGGAAATTCTGCAGAGGTTATTTGAGGATTGGTTCCACACAATAGCTTTGCCAAGAGCTTGAAAACTGACGATCCAAAGGTTGTCCAATCCAATGACTGGAGATAACGTTCCGTCGCAGCTATCGTACAAAGTCTTCAAAAGTTTCCTAGATAACCATATCTGATTTGCGTTCCAGCCGCCAAACCCTACTCACATTTGCTAACTACTACTGGTGTGGCGTTCTTCATGCCATTGAAGAAATCCTGGACTCAAACTCTGGGAAGGTTGGAAAAAGCGCAGAGTCCGTTTCCAAAAATTGAGCTCCTGGTTTGCTGAAGGCTGCCATGGAAGACATCCAGAAGAGCAGCTTTCAAGCACATTAAACTGTCAAAGTTCGCGAAGAAATATCTGATGTGGCAGGCCATCTGTACCTGTGGCATAAAAGCAACGTATACATTGCGACCGGAACCGTCAACCAGGAAATTTATCTGAGCGAGTGCCTACAAAAATGTCTACTGCCTTTTCTGAAGCAACACAATTATTCCGTTCTATTTTGGCCGAATTTTGCATCTTGCCATTACGGAAAAAAGGCCATGGAGTGGTATACTGCCAACAACGTTCAAGTGGTGCCCAAGGACAAGAACCCTCCCGACACGCCAGAGCTCCAAACAATCGAACAATATTGGGCCATCGTCAAGCGGAACCTTAAGAAGACTCAAAAAGCTGTTGTGAACGAGAAACAGTTCAAGGCAAACTGGCGTTCTGCGGCGAATAAAGTGGACAAGGTATTCTGTATTAACTGAACTTAAAAGAAGAAAAGAATTTGACTTATTGATAAAAACTTGGATCGACTCACACACATTACTGTTTGACCAAATTTTGATCGGAACACCCTTTTTGAAATCGTTGCGAAATTCAAATAATACATGTTCATTACTTTCCCAAGAAAGAGAGCATAGACATTCGTTTATTTTTCTTCTAACTATGTGTTTTTAAGATTCTGAGAGAAAACATTGGGGCCGATCAAATACTACGTAACATAAGGAAGAGGAGGGGGTCCATCCAGAGTTACGATCCATACTTTTTTTGATTATAAATACGAAAGTGTATTGCGTGGAGGAAGAGATAAGACCCTATTGGTCAGTTTTTCGTTACGTAATATTTAATGAACCCATAATTAGTTTTTCGACATGATTATTATTTGAAACGCTTATTTTTTTTATGTGTATAATTCATCATTTCTTCAAAAGTTAAAAGTAAAATGAAAAAGTGTTTAAACAAATGTTTGATTTTTTTCGTGTACGAAATATTCGTATTTTATTGATTACACAAACAAACTGGAGTAAAACTAAATAAAAACATTCTTGTAAACGTTTGAGAACGTTGCAAACAGTAGATCTGGGTATCAAAAATCAATTTTCTTCTTTCCACTTTCATCTAGCACAACCTTTTCACAACTACAGGTATCGTGATGCATATTGAAATGAGAAAAAGTAAAAAAAAACTGCTGTTGGAACATTCCAGAACTGACCACTAGAAGCGCTGCCCTTAAATAAGCAGTGCGTCCAGTTTCTAAGGCTTGGCTATGGACGAACAAATGAATAGAAATTTTTGTTGCATTTCATTATTGATTTTAAGCAAAGCTATTTGTTCGATTTTCTTATGTACGAAATATTCGTGACGAAAATTTTTCAGTAATAAGAACAATTTTCAAGCACAACTGTGGAATTAGCAGTAGGGGTCTTCTTTAGCTCAGTCACCATGGTGGAGGTGGCTGGGTCTGATCTAGGAATTTAACGTTAAGGAAAAAGCTAATTGGGACAGAAATAAGCTTGAAACTCTAAGAAAGAAGACAGAAAGAAGAAGAAGGAAATTTTCATTTTTTAAGAAAACGAAATTTTCGTTCATTTTTGTACGAAATATTCGTATTTTTTTTTCTTCATATGTTACGCAACTTCCAAATTGAACCAAAACAAAGAGCAAGTGGTGCGAAACTTTCCCAGAAACGTTTAAGAACGTGTCATACGATAGCTTCAGCGTCCAACATTCAAAGTGGGTGACCAAAATCAATTTTCTCCTTTTCTCTTCCATCTGGCATAACTTTTTGAAACTAGGCATAAAAAACGAGGAGATATTGCAGAACAAACTCCTGTTAAAAAGTTTCAAAACTATCCCATAGGAGCACTGCTGTGGAATGAGCAGTGCGTCCAAATTCGATGGGACTCAAGCTTTATTAAGCAGGCTGACAAAATTGTCAGTGGATTTTTCGGCAATCCGGAAAAGTAAAATCACCTGCTGTTGGATTGCAAGAAGGTTATTTCCACGAATAGCTGTCTACAGCCTAGCTGAACCATTAGCTCCAAATTTCTGGATATTGGTAAAACTCTGTTCTCATGAAAATTTTAGATGCTTAATTTTTAGTTAAATTAGTTAAACAAAGTACGAAATGCTTCGGGATGGAACAAGTACCAGTACCGAAAATGAAGATTTTTGCATTTTCAAGCAAACGAAACGACCTATTTTTATGTACGAAAAATTCGTATTTTTTAAAAATTTCGCAAACTTCAAATTTAAGAAAGAAGAAAACGAAAAAAAGTGTAGTCTTGAGCAAGGGCCTTCCTTAGTTCAGTCGGAAAAGGCGCAGGTACAAAGCAACACCATGGTGGCTGGGTTCGATTTCCAGTCTGGTGTAGGAATTTTTCATCAAGAAAAATATTCTCGACTTCCTGAGCATAGGGTTTGATTGTACTTGTCGCACAGTCATACTAAATATTTGGAAAAATTCAAAAATTCATGCTAAAGCTTGAAACGCTAAGAAGGAAGACGAAAGTCCGTAACTAGCGGAAAAGTATACACGAGACGATCGAAACAAGAAAGCGCACACAGCAGATGGACGAAGCAGGCGTTTCACAAGATTCTGCTGCTTCAATGTCATTTAGAAGCATAAAGCACGTGAGGGGCTTAGCGATGCCTATCAGCTACAAAACTTTTCGTGAAATTGTAGATAGAAGCTTGACTCTATTGGCATCCAAGAGTTGATCTGGTCGGTTTACGCACCACAGTGAGGTTTCGAGTTTGGTACCATCGATTTGATGTCTGTGTTAGAGTAGTAAGCGTCTTCATTTTTCATGTTTTCTGGATACTAATCCTACCTACTAGAATCCTGCAACGAAAACCACAAAATTCGACAGAAGAGTTCAGTTCTGCATGCTCTGTTCCACCATAGATATTCACAGCTTTTTTCATCGAAACAAACTCCTCGAAACGCAAGATTCTGGTGGGTGTATCCGTTTCAAATTAGGCTTGATTCCCACTTTCCTCATCATCTGCTGTTGGTTTGTTGATCGATTGTATCACATTGACTAGACAGACCTCCCAAACTCGAAATTAACTACCCTGCAAACAACATCGAACCGACGGCAATTACCGATTGCAATACTCAACAGGCTATAACCAACCAGCCCATCACACCCGACTCACAGTGGACACTCGCGCACCATCGGAAACATGTTCCCATCGAAGGCCATCCCCGCCATGCTGGCCCTGCTGGCCACCGTTCAACCGCAAATAGTCAACCAATGCCCACGGCCGCTGACAACCCCAACCAGCCGCTACCAGGCTATGATGGCAAGTCGCCAAATCCAGTCCCTCCGGAACCACGACGGGAACTTGCTGTACCAGATGTACCAAAAGCCTTGCATCGAGTTTCAATACCACGGCAAGTCCATCGGCCAGTTTTCCCGACTGGTCGTCTTCGGAACGTGCGACTACCGGCGGATGTTCCGCTTCACGGCGCGTCAAACGTACTACTCCTGCTGGCGGATGGAAATGGCCGTTTGGGATCGGACCGCCTACGAAGGCAGCCGGTTCAGGCGATACCCCGTGACCGAGTCCTATCAGGTCCATCGGGCTTCACATCTCTACCTTACGATCACTGAGAAGAGGGGGAATGCGACCGATTGCCTCGTGCTGCTGCCGATGGACGTTGTACGGCAGGACACTTTCAAGTACCGGCAACTTCTCAACGTTTTACGCTACCAGGAATCGAATGTCGCGAGTGAGCCCGCGGAACAGGTCGTCTGCAATTGCACCGAACGATCGCAGGCTGAACTGTGGCTGCTGGCTCGGCACGACGAACAGCGGGATTCTACGGCGGGATGGAATTACGTGCAGTACTCGGCAATAGCGGCGATGGTCATTGGTTTGCTGGTGATCGTGGGTGTGGCGTGTCGATTGCTGGCCGTGAGGTAGGAAGGTGCTGCTTAATAAGCTTCTAGGCTGAATAACGGTTGCACTGAGAAGTTTAACATTTAATGGGAAAAGGTAAGCTTGGAAGAGTCGAAATTGATGGAAACTGTTTATCGAAAATTGATAGAATGTTATACTAGTAGAATTTCCGTTTGTGATAAATGTTTAAAAATTTTTAATCAAATTTAACGGAAGGTAAGCGTAAGCTTGAGAGTTTCCATAATTTTGATTTTTTTTTTTGTTTACTGTAGAGTTACTTTTAACGTTTTCAAATTTCTTTATTGTCTAAGAATTTCTCCTGAAACATCAAGTTTTAGCTGGATCATAAGCATGAGAGTTCCAAACCTTCTCCACGAGAATCACAGGAGGGTTTTAAAGGGAACTTCAATCACCAAGTTCCAGGTGTGGATTTCGTTAGGAATTTTCTTTAGTTATTTGACATTTCGGACAATTTCCAATGAGTTTCAAGATGCTGCCAATGATGGGATTTTGCTGAAGTTCCTGGCCTCCCAGTAAAAAAAAAGAACACAGCATGAAGGCTTATTCAGCCAAAAATAAACTTCTGTAACTAATCAAAGGGCTTTTTCAGCTTTTAAGCAGCTTCTCCTGTTTTTTTATGTTTTGGTTCAGGAGGACGGGGTTACGTAGATTTGTTTTTTCTTCAACTAGAATTCGATTTAAACTCTAGTAAATCCATGCTTTATAAAGGTTTTAAAGTGTTCTTCAAGTGCAAATCTAGTTTTCTTTATACCGATATTATAATATAAGAAATTCGAATAAAACAAGCCATACTCTCAGTTTAAATCCCAATCCGATTGGCAGGATCGCAACTTTTGAAAAATAAAATTGAGCTTATTGTATTTCCTTGTGAAATGGGTAATATTTAATACTGAATAAGGGCTTATTCAGCTAAGGGTGATTTTATTCGGTTGAAAATGGACCTATTCAGCTTTCTCCAAGCTTACATTGGTTTTGTTTTTGGGTTCTAGAGCTTCCCAGTAAATTCCAATGGTTTCAACAACCCGTGCCTTTAGATCAAACTATTTTTTTTTCTTTAATTCGGATAAGTTATCAACTATCTTAAAATCAAGCTGCTTAGAGGCTGTACAGTATTCTACAATTGTTAACCACGTTCTTCATGAAACTTCAATTGTTACCTGGACAGTGTCAATGAAACGATTCGTACTGTCAGTTTCAAGTTCGCAATGATTGCCGATTTCACATTTTTGTAGAATTTAAACGAGTCGAGCAGGGATCGAAATTCGATGTAATTATTTGGCGCCTACGGTGAAGAATACGGTCCTGATTTGTTTAGGTGGGGACGTTCTGGTTTTCTGGAATTTTTGGTCAATGGTCAGTGGAGATTTCAAGCGATTTTGTTGAAACAGATTTCAATGAAGCACTTTAATTGTCAGACCCTGTAATGACCCTGTATCGATGGTGGAAATTTCTTTTCAACAGAATAAGCTATTCCAAGCTGAACAGCAGCTGCTTCATATCGCTCAAGGTGAAAGATGTCGAAGTAAATTAAACTGTCTATAATGACATCAGGATTCGCCGGAGGAAAATCAGATTCCATCCGTAAGAGTATCTCAACAACCATTGAGTTTAAAATAAATGTTACTTTAGACAAATATTGCAGATTGCTGCACTATGAATCGGCTTATTCAGCTATTAATCAGCTTAATTTGGTTTTATGTGAAATTCCTGGTCAATCTTTGAGGAGATTTCAAGCAATAAGATAAGGACTTGAGTCGGGTTCGGTGAAGTCTGCTGTTCACATCAATTCCACAAAAAGTAAACCAATATTCCGAAAAAGTTGGCTGGAGATTTATTTGGAGGAGATTCCGAGATTTCAAATTCTTTCAATTTAGATTCTAGATTTTTTGACCTGAGAAGATTCCACGCACTTTCAACGGATTGTTTCACGTGCTTGGCAGAGGAGGTTTCGAAGATGTTATGAAATCAAGCTTCATCAAAACGCTTGAAGCTTTCGAAATAGAAACTCCCGACTTATTTCGGAGAAGACGTTGACGGTTGGAGTTTTCAAGGCTATTTTGACGGAAAACAACCCACATTCATTCGACAAAGATTCAAGTTGTTTTAATTAAATTATTTAACTTTTTCATTCAAGAGAATTTCGATAAATAATTCGATGGAGTTGGCAGACGTTTTTTTTATGAAGGAGTTTCCAAGCTTTGGAACCAGTTTGATCAGGTCGGACATCGTTCTGTATATTGCAAACATCTAGTCCGAAACTGGTCGACTAAAACTCTAAAGTTAAACCCCTTTTCATCTAGCAGGAACAATAATTCTAGTGTTCTTTCTCACGTCGCGTCTTCCGAGTGTACTTGAAGTTCTTACGTTAGCACAAGCTACAAAAAAATACGTAGTTTCCAAGATTGTCGTCAATTAGGTTTCAGAAGTGATTCCAACGTATTTATTAACAAACTTCCAAGAAATTTGGACAGAGGCTACAATTAACTCCGGATTTTCTAAAACTGTTGGCTTGTTTAACCAAAGAAACTGTAAAATTTCTGATCATTTCGATTTTCCAAGTTTTGGTTTTTACCGGAATATTACCGATTCCAAATGATTTTGGAGAAAACTTGGGAGGAAGTCAGACGATTCCATAGCAGGAGGTTCCATAATAAGTCGACGAACTCAATGGTGATACCACAGGCCTAAGTTCCGGAAAATTGTAAAGCAGTTTCTGGAGGGATTCTGGACAAACTGTGGTTCTGAAGGATTTTGATGGACAGCCAGATGGATCCAGACAGCCAGAATATTACCGATTCCAAATGATTTTGGAGCAAACTTGGGAAACATTTCCATGCTTCAGATGCCATAAATGATATCTTGAGCTGATACCGATGGAAGCTATTGTAGAAAATTTAGCCATAGATTTCCGAATTTTCTGGAGAAGCTTCTGATCATTTCGGTCATGAAGGTTCCAAACTATTTGTTCGAAGATTTTTAAACGAATCAGCGAAATTTTGACCAAGTGATTTCGAAGGACTTCCCGGACTTTCCGGTGACAGTGGTTCCGTCATTCCAGAGAATTTCCACAAATAATTCTTTGAAGTTGGCTGAAGTTTTTTTTATGGAGGAGTTGCCAAGATCTCCATCACTTAAGTTTCTGAACGACTTCAACGTATTTGCTGACGTTCCTGATAGAGGAAGTCAGGCGGTTCCATCACAAGAGATAAGAAAATAAATCAACGAACTTATGGCGACGTCTGAAGCAAAAATTCCGAAAAATTGTAAAGTAGTTTCTGGAGAGATTTTGGACGAACTGTTTTGTTGGAGTTTGTGGGAAAAGATCCCGGAAAATATTCTACCAGAGCTTGGCAGATTCAGGCATGGAATGGCAGGCGATTGCATTGGAAGACATTCTCCAAAAAAATCGACTAACTTGTTAACGAACCCAGAGGCACAAGTTCCAGAAAATCGTTGAATAGGTTCTTGGTGGATTTTGGACTAATTATGGTTCGGAAGATGCTGTTGGAAAAGTTTCCGGAGAATACTCCATCAGGGACTTAGCAGATTCAACACGATTCAAACGGACATAACGAACGTTCCCAACTGATTTCAGAGGTTCCCGATAAGGATTTCGACGTAGGGGTTTTCATGAAATTAACTGAACTTGTCCACGGAGTCCTTTTGAAAGGCGGATCTGGTAATTTTGTGGCATTTTTCACAACGTTGACAAGTCTCCAAACGATTAGACATAGTTTTCAGATGGTTCAAACGTAGGATGATGGATGCCACTGACTTGCTAAGAATATTGCGGATGAAGTCTGGCACAAAAGTTTCGCAAAGATGTGTGAGATAGCCATGACGTGAGTGAGCCGCGAAATTCTGAGACGCATCATCAATGTAAGTCTTGC
>JASCZW010014606.1:0-22480 GCA_034211315.2 Aedes japonicus
AGTTATTCAAGTGGTTCTCAAAAGATATCAAAATTTTAATTTTTGATGGCAATTTGTGAAGACGAATGCAAATCGCATGAGGTCAAAATACGATTTTCGGTGGTTTTTGGAATCAAGCTGACGGAAACTGGCATGGAGCTCTGGGTCCCAAAAACCCCGGTCGACCAGTGTAATTTTAATTTCCCTAGTTTCCCAATTAACGTTTGCATTAAAAATATGGACTTTTTCGGATTGTAATAAAAAAAGCTAAGACATTGCTTTTGTTGAATTTTCCATGAAAGGTAATTATTCAAGCTTGCTTGCAAAAAATTCTACGCCTTCGCACAATAGCAACATTCGCCATGGCGGACGAAAACATGCGTGTCGGCATGTTTTTGAGTTCTTTATTCGTTTTATTTATCAATTCCTCCTCAGTTTTCGCGACAAAATTGTTGGAGTAGATCTTACGGTTCTCAGGATTGCCCATAAATTCTCGATGGGACGCAGCTGGGGGATGTTGGGCGGGTTCACCGACTTGGGTACCACATCGATATTCAGCCGCTCCATCTCCTCCAACGATCGCTTCGAGTAGTGGGCTGACGCTTGATCCGGCAAGAACACCGCGTCTTCGCTCTTATGGTATTTCTTGATGAACGACGCAACGTCCGGCATGCATTTCGTACTATAAATTTACCCGTTCACGGCCAGTCCGGAGCGAAAGAAGAGCGGCTTTCACATCCCCTTTTCATTGATTGTCAGTCACACCTCAGTAGCACCTTCTTGGGGAACTTGGTGTGTGAAATGAACTTCACCTCGGAGCTACGAAGTGCCCTACCAGTCGTTGCCATCCAGGGTGAGATAGGTCTTGTCGTCCATCACCACCGCCACGTCGCGATTCGCCGGGAAAATCGAGTTGATCCATCTTATTCAGCCACTGCTGCTGCGTCATTGCCTGCAGCTCCGAATCCAGCGGACGAGCCTTACGCTTCCTGACATGTATGTTCATGTTCGATAGGTACTGATTGGCCGGACTTTCTTTCGATGGTCTGATTGTTGTCTAATAGTGCCAAAATGTTGTAGATGCCGGAACAGGCGTATCCGGCGTCCACAAAGTGCCACACGATGTCCGTTTTTGACGCGCCGGGGTGCCGTTCTTTGAATGCGCACACTTCTGAACAGAGTTGCTTCACTGTTTTTCCATCACGGTTAGAGTTCGACTGATAGAGCTGTCAAATTTTGTCTGCTGACTCATGGGTTACTATGATTGATGCTGCATGGGTAGTTTCGTCAGTGCGGGTGAAACGATTAACTTTATAATAACAAATTGAATTTGTCAATCTATTCGATTTTAACAGAAGCATCAAAGTTGTGTACAGATCCGAATGAATGTGGCCTGGGATCAGCAAACCATCCTCCATGTACACCATTCTTAGGATTTCATAGTTCACTCCTTACTTCTAAACTCATCAAAATATAATCGTGGTTCCTAAAAAACTCAATGGCTCGATGACTCCTGGAAGCAGAAAAGTCAAGCGAGATATTTGAATTCTAACCTTAGAAGTGAAAAAAAAAACGTAAAGGCTCAGGTCGGTTTGATTTAATAAAACAAAACCCCAACATCTACGGGTGAATAAATCCTTTGACATGCATATAAAAGGGGGGGTTTAAATTCCACAAAACTGATTTCCTCTTCACGGGCAAAACAAAAGTTGATCCTAGTGGCTGCTTTTCAATAACCGAATCTATCAGCAAGAGATTACCTATTCATCGTTTCGATTTTCTCGCACTGACTCCATAGGTTTAATCTGCCTGGTGCTAGCTAACTTGAATGCCTAAGCTGATGTTCGTTGCCACGGGTATAGTTATTGGCTCGGACGGTTTAGAATGGGAAAGCTGAAAATATGTAGCATAGCATATTTCACATGCATGTTAATTGAAATCAGATCGATATCTACGGTATGGCTCTTATAGTTCGCAACTCTTCACTTCGGCACTTTCCACCTTCGTGGGATTTGCAATTGGAATAGACTCGATTTTCGATTCATCAGCTTGGTAAGGTATCGGTTGTTGGCTATGAATGAAACCTCTCATAAACCCGGGCGGAAATGGATATCCGGATGAGAATAAATTCCCAGCATCATCGCCAGTATTGGAGTTGAAACTGCCATCGGCGAGCTTCGTCCACGCGGTGATATATCACTTATTTAATACCGGCGGTTTGTTGAAAATGGTATTTTGAAAACATAGACGAGAGGTAGATCACAGTGTTTCAATAAATATTAAACCTTCCACGAAATATTGCATCGCATTTCGCGAGGGTCGTCGAAAATGGTCATTGTTCACCAATAGGTCAATTTGTAACTTCGGATGGGTCAATTTACAACTCAAGCTTTCGAAATTGCCACCGTTTGGCGATATCAAACGCCATCAAAAGCCCCATCAGGCTCATCGTATCCACAGGACACATCAATCAATTTTCATCAATGGCTGCGCTTGGCAGTACCCCATTTAACCGCAAATACAACGGTAATCCTTCGCATCCACGCACATCGAATCGAATTCTAATCATCGTGTTGGGTCGATTTTGAAACTAGCCGACGATAACCACACTACTGCTTGCCTTGCACCGTCAACGATCTGATTATGGGCTTAAAAATAGTGGCTAGCGTTTAATGGTTTCGGCTTTCGGGACCTGCACAGCATTTTGCAGCATCATCGTCGCATTTCTAAACGCGTGCTCGAAGGACCAATCATTGCGTTTAACTAATTAAAATTACTTGGATCATCTCTTTCGCGAATTTCGGCTCGGTGGCTGAAAATGGGCTGTGGAGTGGATTTTTGATAGTTGGAATCTGATTATGGCGTAACCTAGGCCGCGGAAACGACTACCCTTTGTGTTTTGGATTTGATGCAGTCCCCGCCTAATGAGACACTATGTTGCAATATTTCAGGAGAACATGGGATTATCCTGATGTAAATTGTGTCCTGTTGGGAATTAATGATGGTGATTGAATGTTGTGAAGTAACTATTCGTTTTGATAGAATTTTGAAGCTTTTACGGGGCTGGCGAGGGTTTGAGTTAGGGGATATCTAAAACCTCCCAATTCACATTGTAAAAAAAGGTTGTTCATTCATAACTTCACAGGAAATCTTTCTTTCCCAACATTTTACAAACATAAAATAGTATTTTTTTTGTAAAATTCATAGTTTTTAAGTGTACAGAAAACACTTTTTGTCTTATTCTTGTGGAAATATACTGTTAATTAAACTACTGTTAGTTAGAGGGTGCTACGCATTTTTTCAATCGCGCATTTATAAAAAGTGAACACCCCTCATACTGTTGATGCGGCAAAATGCGCCAAATTCCGTTGTATGAAGGGCCAAAAAACGGGGGCGTGGACCCTTAAGTAGAAGCACTTAAAGAATCTCCTCCCAACGAAATGCTCTTATTATAGGAAATGAACAGTAAGCAATACACATTAGGATTTCCGTCTGGTGGTTTTTAAAAATAAGGCCAGCCAACTCACTGTAGACTGTCCCAAAGAGGGTATCGAAAAGTAGTTATAAACACACTGAAATTTTTTTTTTTGGTGAAGTAGCTTTCACGCGTTTCGTAAACATGGATTTTGTACATAGAACAAATGTATTCATATAATTACACCTTTTGTATAATGCATGAAATGAATTTCGTGAACACCAGCCAATCGTTGTTTCTCTTTTATCGTACTCAAGCATAATGGTGTTGCTGCTGGCATGGGCGGGAATAATTTATATATTCCAAAATATTGATTAAAGCACTTTTGAGAGTTTTAACTTCAGACTCATTAATCAAGTATCTTATCACGAGTCACCATGGCGTAGTGAGATCCAGCACGGATTCGGTAACAGCTCTTCCCAAAAATACAGGATCGAATCCCATGTCAGAGACATTAAAAAAAACTACAAAGTACAGCCCCATTGAGTTGTTCGAAATGATGACGTTCCCAAGCAACACAAATCCCTAATAATTGGTTACAGTGACCTATTTGTGACTTAATTGAGTAGCATTGGAGTAAAATCTGCTGTATTGCAACAAATGTGCTGTGAAGTGAGGGTAGGACTACGCAACTAAATGTCAGCCATTTGGTTTGTACAATGCTATATCCTTGAGTTAACATTTTCAGGCGTTACTTTTTTCCAGGCGTTGTAATACAAGCAACTTGCTATTCTGATGAATTTGGTGCTCAATGACATAGAAACGATAGAAAAACAAGTAGGACATATTTTTCGAGACGTACTAGGTCGTCCAACCTGGCCTAAGCTTAGCACTTAAGATTTACAGTAGCTTTATCCACTATAGAATATTATAATATGTATTCAAAAATTCAATGAATGTCCTGGAAGACCAACAGACATTATGAGATAATCTTGTGATATTCTATGCCAAAAAAAACTAACTTAACTTTGTAAAGCCCATAAAGCTACTGTTAAAATTGTACCTTAAGTTTTGAAGGACATCTGTGGACGTTTCAGAAACTTCATTGAATATGTTTGAAAATCTATCATTACTTTGTAAGGCCCAAAAGGCTGCGGTTACTCCTGTAAATCTTAAGTTCAGTCAGTTTTGATGAAATTGAACATCCCAAGATACTCTGATAATAACTGGTGACTTTACTGAAGATTCACTGAATGTATTTGAACACATATTGTCATCTTTTAAAGTTTACAATTACAGGGTTATTACTTTTACGACTGTAGTTCCTAACTTCTATATTCAACAGCAATTTTGGTGACCTGGAACATCCCAAGATATCTCATTATATCTTTTTTCATTCCAAAAGACTCGCTTAATTTGGTCAAATACATATTGTTACTTTGTTCAATCCAGAAAGCTACAGTTACAGTTGTAGATTTTTAGTTTGAAACTCCAAGATTGTTTGAATAACCTAGAACATCCGAAGATTATCCCATGATAGTGTTCTTCCTAGATATTTAGTGAATATGTTTCAATACACATCGGGAATTTACATAGCCTAGAAAGCTTTTGTTGCAACTGCAAGTCCAACATTCTGATCTCAAGGATAGTTTGGATGACCTAGCAGATGTCATATTGCATTATAATGTCTGTTGATCTTTTAGAATATTGATTGAGTATGTTTGAATATTTATTGTAGCTTTAAATTGCCCAAAAATTACTGTTACAACTGTAAATCTTTAGTTCTGAACGCCAGGACAGTTTGGATGCCCAAGACCATCACAAGATTATCTTCTTGTGTATTTTTACATTAAAAAATATTCACTAAATATGTTAGCATATGTGACGTTACCTCATGTATATTGTTGAATATTGTTAAATACATATTGTCCATTTGCATACTCCAAAAACCTACTGTTACAACTGTATATATTATGTCCTGAACTCAAGGACAATTTGGATAACCTAGATCATGCCAGTTTATCTCATAATGTTTGTTTTTAAGTTCGAAAATATTCACTGACTATACACTTAGATTTTTTACAGAAATCGGTGTTTACCGAATTCTCAACAGCTGAACGTTCGGTAATCCGATTTTACGGAGTTCGGTGAAATTTTACAGATATCTGTAAAAAATTACCGGATTTCGGTAAAATTTCACCGAAATCCGTAAAATCAGATTACCGAACGTTCAGCTGTTGAGAATTCGGTAAAATTTACAGATTTCTGTAAAAAATCTAAGTGTGTATAGTACTAAGCGTAACTGTGTATAGCCCAAAAAGCTATAGTTACTACTGTAGATCTTAAGTTCTGAACTCAACGACAGTTTGGATGACCTAAAACATCTCAAAATTTTATCAAATAATTACTGTTGACCCTCCGAAAGATTCATTGAATATGTTTGAAAACATATCGTTATCTTATATAGTCCTAAAAGGTACTATTACAACTGTAGGGTTTTGAAATCAAGCACATTTTGGATAACCTTGAATATCCCAGAGAGATACAGAAATATTTAACGATTATCAACGAGAAATTAACTATACGTATGAATATGTACCATATTCTAAAACAACGCTTTGTACTACTTAAAAGGCATTTATTTTTTCTTCTTGAATTTATTCATATTCAGGATGTTCTAGGCCGTCAATTAGGCCTTAAACCTTTTTTATTTTGGCCAGGTAGACAAATATATGTTTAGCTCCAAAGATAGTGTACATTTTAATTCAGTTTGTGATTTTATCCAGCCATTTTTCTTTTGAGGTCATGTTTGATCCCTTAGGCCTAAAGAGGTTAATATACTTTTCAAGACAAGGCTTAACATTAATGAATTCTTCACTAGTGTTTAGCTAAAAATCATCAAGTTCTCTAATAAAATTGAGGCGTAGAAAAATTTCCGATCGATTGGTGTAAATTTTTGAAAATCTCTCGAGAAACGGCTGAGATATTAACGCTCAAATCCTCACCACTTTTTCGTGACGGTCGCAATGCCTTTTTTTAAAATCGTCAAAAATACATTGGACAACCGGTTGCATTTTTTATTTCAAATACATTTCGAGTCGATATAGTAGATTGGTCAATCCTTCATGCAACCACCAGAGAGACGATTGTTTTTAAATTTGTGACAAAATGTTCGTAGCTCTTTGTATTGTTTTCGTACAGCTTCGTGCTTTTGACAGTTGCGCGTGTAACTTTAATTACGAATGTATCTTCATTAAAAGTACAAATCACAAAAATTTACTTGTAGTGCATTCAAAAATTTAACAAAAACAAAAACTAAACGCAATTCGTAAACTTTCAGTGCCTTTTATGCACTTCAGAACGCTGAAGACTAGTTTTTCATACAAGTCTGACATGTTACGGGGTACTGCGGTGGACCTAAAGGGTGTCCCACATAAAATTAATTCACGGAAAAAACGCTGTAGAAAACTACCTAGTTGTCCGATCCTTTTCAAACATTCAGAAAATAAAATATAACCCATTAGTAAGCTTTTGGAATATTCATTTTGTTCAATTTCAATACTACACCCGTACGCTCGCACCTTACTCTTAACTCCACTTCTAGGTTCTAAACAAAATCTTGCTGCAGCTTCTTCTGTACGAAAACCCACGTTTTCTGCACGTTTTTCTCAGACTTGACCTCCATGGGATACTTTTGTATTGCCTTCTTCATAACAGCCTAGTATATTTCGATGGGCTTTGGGGGAGACATGTCCTTGGGTACAAAAGTGACCCCATTGATTTCGTATCACTCCAGAACAACATTTGAATAGTGGCACGAAACTTGATATGGCCAGAAGGTCGTAGGGCCGTCGTGTTGCTTCAACAGAGGAAGCTAACGGTTCTGTAGAGACTCCTTGAGGTAGATCTCCCCGTCTACAGTCCCTGTAGTCAGAAACGGCGCACTCCGTTTGGCACATGAGCAGATCACATGCCAAATCATGTATTTTTTGGCAAACTTTGGAAGTTTCTGCTTCCTAACGTCCTCTAGAACATCAAACTTGTTCTGGGCGGTGAAGAACAGTAGCTCCGGAAGCTGCCGGAAGTCCTCCTTGACGTAAATCTCATCATCCATGATTAGACAATGAGGCTTTGTCAGCATCTGGGTGTACAGTTTCCGGACCCGTGACTTTCCCATCGTATTTTTCTGTTCGTCACAATTTGGAGACTTCTGCTTTTTGTACGTATGCAGTCCCTCCCGGTCCTTGTCTCTCTGAACGAAAAACTTGAACAGATTCAACTTTTTGGCCACATCCCTGATCGAAGCATTCGGATTCCGCTTAAACGCTTTCACGACACACTTGTGATCCTGATCACTAATAGAACATCCATTCTGACCGCATTTCTCCTCCCGCTCGATGCTCAGAGTTTCGTAGTAACAATTATTCACATGACACGTTGACTGCACGACTCGGAGTTGTTTTCCGATGTCTCGATGAGAGAGTTGAGGATTTTCCAGGTGCTTGCGCAAAATCCATTCGCGACGTTGCTTTTCAGGTAAGGCCGTTTTTTACAATTTTCGAAAAACTGACAGCGATTAAAATGTAACAAAAAATTTCCGTTTTTGCCGGGATGCAATTGGATGTCGGACGGCGGAGAGTTCCCCGATGCTGTAAGTTCTCCCGTTAGCGTTTCGATTGCACTTCGTTTAGTTTTGTGGTCACTCGTTGTTTCTCACTTGTTGATAATCTCGCCACTTTTGTTGTATATCAGGCATGATCTGCACTGTCGTTCCATTAACACGTACGTCCCCAACCCCTCTGAGACAGAAAATTTCAAATTTAAAATTGATGATACTCCATCGTTAGCCATCGGATTTTGTTGCGAATTTTTGCAATAGATCACAAATATATCCTAGTTTATAGATCTGCACTGGTTATTCCGAAAATGTCCGTAGTTTCAGATTCCAAGGTGGGAGTACTGGGGTAAGTACCTGTCCAGGGATGGTGGACAAAACATTTTTAGTAGCGAAACATGGCATGTGGCATATCAAACTTCATGATTTTGCAAAACTAAGTCATCAGAAGACATTTTGAAGATTTCTGACCATACTGGCCACTAAAAGAGGCCCTGCAGGATCCGAGTTCCTCCGGAAAAGTGGCCATATTCAAATTGTTGCCAAAACCTGGCTTGCGACACATCAAACTTCAGGATTTAGCAAAACTAGGTCATGAGAAGACGTTTTGAGAATTTCTGGCCATACTGGACACTTGGGAAGGCCCTACGAGATCCGAATTCATCCGGAAAAGTGGCCATATTCAAATCTATTCCAAAACCTGGCTTGCGACACATCAAACTTCATGATTTTGCAAAACTTGTTCTTTGGAGAACTTTTTAAGAGTGTTGGACCATACTGGCCACTTAAGGAAGCCCTGCGGAATCCGAGCTCCTCCGGGAAAGTGGCCATATTCAAATCTTTTCTGAAACCTGGCTTGCGACACATCAAACTTCAGGACTTAGCAAAACTAGGTCATCAGAAGACGTTTTGAGAATTTCTGGCCATACTTGTCACTTGGGGTGGCCCTTCGGGATCCGAATTTCTCCGGAAAAGTGGCCATATTAAATTTTTCCCAAAACGTGGCTTGCGACACATAAAACTTCATGATTTTGCAAAACTTTATCCTCGGAGGACATTTTGAGGATTCCTTACCATATAGGCCACTTAAGAAGCTCTTGCGAGATCCGAGTTCCTCCGGAAAAGAGGCCATATTCAAATCGTGACCGAAGCCAGGCTTGCGACATATTAAACTTCATGGTTTTGCAAAACTTTGTCTTCGGAGGACATTCAAGGGTATCTGACCATATTGGCCACTTAGGAAGCCCCTGCGGAATCCGAGTTCTTTCTGGAAAGTGGCCGTATTCAAATCTTTTCTTAAACCTGGCTTGCGACGCACCAAACTTCATGATTTTTCAAAACTTAGTCGTCGGAGGACATTCTGAGGGTGTTTGACCATACTGGCCACTGAGGGAGGCCCAGCGGAATCCGAGTTCCTCCAGGAAGGAGGCCACTTTTTTTTTTTTTCTAAAACCTGGCTTGCGATACATCAAACTTCATGATTTTGCAAAAAATTATCTCTGGAGGACATGTTTAGGATTCCTGACTATATTGACCACTTAAGAAGCTCTTGCGAGATCCGAGTTCTTCCAGGAAAAAGGCCATATCCAAATCGTTACCGAAACCTGGATTGCGACATATCTAACTACAGGATTTTGCAAAACTAGGTCTTTGGAGTACATTCTGAGGGTGTCTGACCACATTGGCTACTTATGGAGGTCCTTCGGGATCCGTGTTCTTACGAAAAAGAGGCCATTTTCAAATCGCTGCCAAAACCTGGCTTGCGACACATCAAATTTCAGGATTTGGCAAAACTAGGTCATGAGAAGACGTTTTGAGAGTTTTTGACAATACCGGCCACTTGGAGAGGCCCTGCAGGATCCGAGCTCCTCCGGAAAAGTGGTCATATCCAAATCTTTTCCTAAACCTGGCTTGCGACCCATCAAACTGTATGATTTTGCAAAAATAGGTTTGTAGAGGACATTCTGAGGATTCCTGACCATATTGAACACTTAAAGAAGCCTTGCGGAATTATAATTCCTCCAGGAATTCGTTACCGTTACCGAAGCCTGGCTTGCGGCACATCAAACTTCAGGATTTTGCAAAACTTAGTCTTTAGAGAACATTCTTAGGGTGTCTGACCATACTGGCTACTTGGAGTGGCCATACGGGATCCGAGTTCTTCCGGAAAAGTGTCCAAATTGAAATCGTTTCCAAAATCTGGCTGGTGACCTATCAAGTTTAATGATTTTGCAAAAGTTTGTTTTGTGATCAATATGGATCAGATCCTGCTCCACCCAGGCTGAATCCGGATCCACGATGCTCGTTTTATCAGATTTCGAGTCATATAAAATTTTACACAAAAATAATTCACACTATCGAACAATACAAAAACAAAAACGAAAATCCCGTTTCAACCGCAAAACCATAACCATAACCATAAACTCTTCTAACTATGGTTCTCTCGGCTAGTGGTCCATGCCCCAACTAAACAACTACTTTTAACAAAAGGATACTGTCGAGCTGGAAAAGACACGCACATTTTATTGCACCAAAGCGTAACGAAATTCATAAAAAGAGTACAAAGAGGACGGACATATTACACAACTGAGGCAAGGTTTACTTTTTTCAATCGATCCTATGTGCATAAGCAATACGATAAAGTTTCTTGGAAAACGATTTGGTTAGATATATGGTAGGAAATTCAAAGAATGTCCTCCGAAGACAAAATTTTACAAAATCATGAAGTTTGATACGTCGCAAGCCAGGTTTTGGATTTTTTTTGAATATGACTTCTTTGCCGGAAGAGCTCGCATACCGCAGTGGCCAATATGGTCAGACACCCTCAAAATGTCTTCCGAAGGCAAAGTTTTGCAAAATCAGGAAGCTAGATTGTTGCAAGCCAGGTTTTGGTACTGATTTGAATATGGCCACTTTTCCGGAAGAACTCGAATCCTGCAAGAGATTCTTAAGTGGCCAATATGGTCCAACACTCTCAGAATGTCCTCTGAAGAACAAGTTTTGCAAAATCATGAAGTTTGATGTGTCGCAAGCCAGGTTTTGGAATTTTTTTTAATATGGCCACTTTCCGGAGGAATTTGGATCACGCAGGGCCTCCCAGAGTGACCAGTATGAGCAGAAATTCTCAATACGTCTTCTGATGACCTAGTTTTGCAAAATCCTGAAGTTTGATACGTCGCAAGCCAGGCTTTGGGAACTATTTGAATATGGCCACTTTTCCGGAGGAACTCGGATCCTGCAGCGCCTCTTTTAGTGGCTAGTATGGTCAGAAATCTTCAAAATGTCTTCTGATGACCTAGTTTTGCAATATCCAGAAGTTTGATGTGTCGCAAGCCAGGTTTAAGAAAAGATTTGAATATGGCCACTTTTCCGGAGGAGCTCGGATCCTGCAGGGCCTCTTTTAGTGGCCAGTATGGTCAGAAATCTTTAAAATGTCTTCTGATGACCTTGTTTTGCAAAATCATGAAGTTTGATGTGTCGCAAGCCAGGTTTAAGAAAAGATTTGAATATGGCCACTTTCCAGGAGGAACTTGGATTTCGCAGGGCTTCCCTAAGTGTCCAGTATGGTCCAACACTCTCAAAAAGCTCTCAAAAGAACAAGTTTTGCAAAATCATGCAGTTTGATGTGTCGCAAGCCAGGTTTTGAAATAGATTTGAATATGTCCAGTTTTCCGGATGAATTCGGATCCCGCAGGGCCTTCCCAAGTGACCAGTATGGCCAGAAATTCTCAAAACGTCTTCTGATGACCTAGTTTAGCTAAGTCCTGAAGTTTGATGTGTCGCAAGCCAGGTTTTGGCAGCGATTTGAATATGGCCACTTTTCCGGAGGAGCTCGGATCCTGCAGGGCCTCTTTTAGTGGCCAGTATGGTCAGAAATCTTCAAAATGTCTTCTGATGACTTAGTTTTGCAAAATCATGAAGTTTGATATGCCGCATGCCATGTTTCGCTACTAAAAATGTTTTGTCCACCATCCCTGGACAGGTACTTACCCCAGTACTCCCACCTTGGAATCCGAAACTACGGACATTTTCGGAATAACCAGTGCAGATCTATAAACTAGGATATATTTGTGATCTATTGCAAAAAACTGCAAAAAAATCCGATGGCTAACGATGGAGTATCATCAATTTTAAATTTGAAATTTTCTGTCTCAGAGGGGTTGGGGACGTACGTGTTAACCACGTTCCACGTGTTTTCGTCACGGTACATTCTTTGGACTATGTTGTCCGGAGTAGTGTCTATTCCACTAACGGCGTCCATTCCACTACGGACTGCCCCGAAACGTGGGCAGTCGAATACCACATGTTCTGGTGTGTCCTCCGTATCATTGCATTCTGGACTCGGCGTGTCCGACCTTGTTCAGGTATTTCCTGAAGCTACCGTGACTTGACAGGAATTGCGTCTGATACAAGTTAACCACTCCGTGTTTTCTGCTCGTCCACACGGTAACATTCGGGCTTAATCGATAGGTCCATCGGCCATTCTCAGAGATATCCCACTTGTGCTGCCACTTGGTCATCGTTTCTGTTCTTATACATAGAGACAATAATGAATTTTAACAGGCGCGTAAAATTTCAGCTCGTTTAATTCCTAGTCAAATGAGGCGTAAACAACAACAAATTGCACATACAGCAGACTAGATTCAGGCGTTATCTGACTTTAATTCCCATGAAATATCCCATTATTTTCTGCCAATTCTAAAGGGTGATACGGTCAAAATTTGGTCAAGGGAAAACGCGTGTAAATCGGTGAAATTGTTTATTTACAAAATCAAATTAAATTTCTTTTTCAAGTCCAATTAGTATAAAATTCAGGAAAAATATTCAGTTAGGCTTCCGCTTTTCCAAATCCGAATTGCGGGGCCTTACGCTTGACCCCTGCCATCAGATTTTGTACAGCCACCTTGTCCACCTTCTTCGCCGCAGAAAGCCAGTTTGCCTTGAACTGCTGCTCGTCCTTAGCAGTTTTTTTTGCCTTCTTTAGGTTCCGCTTGACAATAGCCCAGTATTTCTCAATTGGGCGGAGCTCTGGCGTGTTGGGAGGGTTCTTGTCCTTGGGAACCACCTGCACGTTGTTGGCGGCGTACCACTCCACGGCCTTTTTACCGTAATGGCAAGATGCCAAATCCGGCCAAAACAGTACGGAACAACCGTGTTTCTTCAGGAAAGGCAGCAGACGTTTATTCAAACACTCTTTCACGTAAATTTCTTGGTTGACAGTCCCGGAAGCTATGAAAATGCTGCTTTTCAAGCCACAGGTACAGATGGCATGCCAAACCAGATATTTCTTTGCGAACTTTGACAGTTTCGTGTGGCTTGAAAATATCTGCTACCTTTCCCCTTCCTTTTGCCGTATAAAACTCCTGTCCCGGAAGCTGCTTGTAGTCGGCTTTGACGTAGGTTTCGTCGTCCATTACCACGCAGTCAAACTTCGTCAGCATCGTCGTGTACAGCCTCCGGGATCGCGCTTTGGCCGTCGTATTTTGTTTATCATCGCGATTTGGAGTCACTACCTTCTTGTAAGTCGATAGTCCGGCTCGTTTTTTGGCTCGATGCACGGTTGTAGACGATACACCCAGCTTATTTGCGGCATCTCGGAGAGATAGGTTAGGGTTTCGCTTGAAACTACCGGCAACTCTCTTTGTCGTCTCAGCGGCTTCCGGTTTTCGATTTCCCCCCGATCCAGACTTCCTGGCTGTCGAAAAACGTTCCCCAAACACTTTAATTACATTTGTAACGGTTGATTTGGCAACTTTTAGCGATTTTGCCAACTTTGCGTGCGAGTAGCTCGGATTTTCGCGATGCGCGAGCAAAATTTTGATACGCTGCTCTTCTTGCTTGGACGGCATTTTGACAACTGAAGAGTGAATTCCAAAATCAAAATAGGAGCAACATTCTACACACACACACCTTCAAAATGAGGGGTGTTCAGGTTTTTTAAATGCAAAATTGAAAGAAATACGTCAAGTTGATATTGACCAAATTTTGACCGTATCGCCCTTTAGCATTCCCTTTATGTGCATTAGATAACGCAGAAAATTAAATGTTTCTTTCTATCAGTGTAGTCTTAGGGATACCTCTCGTACTACGTGGAATGTGTCTCCTTCATTCCAAGATACCTCAGCGCGCTTCAAGTTCACTGAACTTTCTTCAACCATAACGTGTATCTGCTGAACTGTTTTACAGTTACTGATTAGCACACGGAAAAAATCCGTACCCAGATCCATGAACTGCAGTCATGAATTCGAGAACAAGCTAAAATACACCGTGATCTGAATCACGTAATCGGAAACTAGATCACGTTTTTGTATAAAATCCGTTTTCAATTTTGGGAACGCTTTTATTTCTGTGCACCAATTCCGTCTTATGATGGGCGATCTTAAGTTTGGCCCCACGCATCCACCCAACAAACAACAGTGTCGAATAACTGCTTGTTCAAACAAATTTGAAGAAGTTATTCAGCTTTCTACACGGTGTTCAATAAGTTCGAATACAAGTTTTCATCATTGCGTAGGTATGCGCCATGTACATATTCTGCATTGGTATTGGTGTCAGCTTTAGCTTCATTCATACGCTACCGAATGTGCGCGGTGTTGACATTCTGTTAGTTGTTGTTCGTTTGTTACGCGCGATGAAATAATATCGGGACTTCGTAATTAAGCGTTTTTTGAACGGTGAGCGACCCGGCGATATATTCCGGCTGCTGAAATCGCATGGGGTCAAGCGGAACTTTGTCTACACGACCATCAGGCGATACCGGGAGACGTCCTCGACCAATGACCGTGCGAGATCCGGTCAGCCGCGTTCAGCGAGGACGCCACGGGGCATCAAGATCGTGAGGGAGCGAATTCGGCGCAAAAAGAACCGCTCAATCCGGAAAACGGCTGCAGATCTCAACGTTTCCATTGGAACCGCTCACACCATACTCACCAAGGACCTTGGTTTCAGGCCTTACAAAAACGTAAGGTCCATGGCGTTTCGGAGGCTACCAGCAAAAAGCGGTTGGATCGAGCTAAGAGGATCCTCTCTCGGCACGCTGGTCTGGAGTTTGTTTTTCGGACGAGAAACTGTTCGTGCTGCAGCAGCCGCACGATGTGCAAAATGACCGGTGTGGGCGCCATCGAGGGACAGCATTCCTGAATCCAATATAAACATCCCTCGGTTCCAAAGTGCCGCGTCGGTGATGGTTTGGGGGGCAGTATGCAAACGTGGTAAGCTACCCTTGGTGTTTATTGAAAAAAACGTCAAAATCAACGCGGCGTACTACAAAACTGAGGTTTTGGAAAAGGTTGTTGCCCCCAGTCTCCGAAGCCTCTACGGCGATGAGCACTACGTGTTCCAGCAGGACGGTGCACCAGCCCATACGGCAAATGTGGTTCAAGCCTGGTGTCGGGACAATTTAACCGACTTTCTGGACAAAACTTTGTGGCCTCCCAGCTCCCCGGACTTGAATCCTCTCGACTTTTTTGTTTGGTCCTATATGATGGCGAAGCTGAACGAATACAAGGTCAGCACTTTGGATCATTTCAAGACGGTAATTCTCAAAATCTGGGACGAAATGCCCATGCAGTCCGTGCGTGCCGCCTGCGACGCGTTCGAGAAACGTTTGAAGCTCGTTAAGGAGTACAAAGGGCGGGTCATTCCAAAAGAAATGTTGTAAACGTTCCTTGTAAACATAGCTTTCAATAACATAAATCCAAAAAATAAAAAAACATGTTTTCATTTTTTTAACAAATTTTGAAAGTGTATCCGAACTTATTGAACACCGTGTATATAGTTTTTATGGCCAAAATTGGCAAACAGGTAGGAAACCTGGCTGCATACTTTCAATTGAATTTTCTTACTCAATGCTGCTTCTGTATAGAAAAGAAAAATTTCAACTGTGATGTTTGGATTTTTCGCTTCTACTTGATATTATGTACTTGCAGATATTGTTCAACATGCCGCGCAGATTCACAATAGATTCAAAAATAAATTTTGCTCGTTACATGATATCGCATGACTTTATACAAGCATTCACCTTGGATATGCCTGAGTATGAAGAGTTGTGCTGCCTACACGGCCAGCCGTTTCAACTCAGTTTTGAGTCGTTTTTGACTCACTTTCGTCATTAGTGGAGTCACTCAAATTTGAGTAAATGTCACTGGCATTGGCAAGTCGACAAATCAAAAACATCGACTCAAATCAGATGGATGTTTTTGATTTGTCGACTTGTCAATGCCAGTAACATTTACTCAAATTTGAGTGACTCCACTAATGACGAAAGTGAGTCAAAAACGACTCAAAACTGAGTTGAAACGGCTGGCCGTGTACTCAATCTGAAACCAAGAGCGTTTAGGCATCAAAAATGTGTCAACGTAATAAATTTGAACTTACTACTCAGCCAGTTCCGGCTGAACAGTGAAGAATGGTTGCGGTTAATTGATGGAACAAAACGAATCTCAGAAGATTCGAAAAGGGAAGCTTGTACAATTATTGATACCGTAGAAGAAGACAATTGTAAGTGCGAACAGTGCACACGAAGTGCGGCGTGGAATGGAATTCGTCGTTATAAATTCAGTGATTATAATTTCCATCAGCTTCAATTTTCTGTGGAGATTTCTTCTGAAAAGTGGAGAGAGCTGAAAACAATAGATAAGAAGGAGAATTTAAAACTACGCCCAGGTAATCTTTACTTTCCAATGAACTTTGCATACGCTCTCAAACTCGAACTTATATCAATAATTATAGCACCAACATTTTTCGAATATCATGGAACTTATAGAATAATAAATTTGAAATTTCAAAATAAAAACAAATTATATTTTATAAAAATATTGAATTAGCAATAGTTACCCACACACAAATAAGTAAATATAAATCTTATTCTGCAATATAGGTTTGGGCGGTCTTATAACTGCTAAATTGAGACAGAACGGTTGGAAATGCATCCCGGCCGTCAAAGACAACTATTTTGTTGTAAGCGCAAACTGTCTCAGAGTAACAGTTTACTGTGTATGGGAGATGTCGAGCCATGCAATTTACTAATACTCGAATACTACCCAAACTTGTCCAAATGCAATCCCGAGAACCAATCGAAGGTTTTTATTGTTAAGGCAACTGATATGCCGCTGAAACATTGTGAAAACTCATACCGCGTTCCTCAGATCAGAGGGGACGCAAGGAATGTCGCTCTTAATGATGCTTCGAAAATGACCCCAAAAACTCATGATGAGTATTTAGTAACTCATTATGGTGAAATAAACAACCAAGAAATTATGGACAAGTGGCCAGCTTCTAGACAAGCAATCAAAAATATCAGAAGCGAATACCTCAATAGATTTCGACTCGCAAACGATGATGTGACGGAATTGACTATGTTGTGGGAAATGGAGAAACAAATGCCGGAGAATTTGATTGGACCAATGCACGACTTTCGGTAAGTGTAATATTAGATTGTTGTTATTATATCATTTATTTTAATTTGTGAATTTATGAAACATTCAACAGCATAGTTGTTAAAAGCTGCTAAATGTGTGGTGGTGAACTTTTAGCAGGGTTGAATAACGTTAATGTCTTACGTCCGATTAGTTAATGTCTTTAATGTAGTTTTCCATATAATACGTATGCAGACAAGCCAGTACGTTAACAATGAAAAAACCTGATTGTGAATCACCTGAACATGTGCTACACAATTAATGACAAGAATTATAAGAAAATCAAAAGCAAAGTAATGTTTTCTCTTTTACGTTTGTGGGACTTCTGCAGCCATTTTTTTGAATGAGTTGTAGTGAATTAAAATTTTGATAAGTTATAATAGAGGTTCGGTATAAATTTTTTTCCATGATGATACGGCCATTTCGGCTGAGCTATGATTGACGACAATTGTTGCTAAAAAATTAGGACACAATTAATTTTTAAGAAGTTTAACATTTTTAGAAACACTCATAATGACAAAATTACGCTCTAAATAGATTGAAGTGCTTTTTGAGCGAAGTCTCTTTTATTTTAATTATTTTTCTCCGTACATTTTATTTGTTATTACTTATTTTTGGCTAGTACTTCCTATTTAAACTCTATTTAATTTGTTTTTCATCTTGCTCTTTAATTTTTCTTTTGTTCGTTTATTCGTTCGCTTTGATGCATTTCTTTCAATTTCACAACTTCTACATCATCACCAAACCGATTCTAAATTTATTTCAATCAATTCAATTACTAATCATTCTTCTCATTGTTTAGCTACTTACAATATGTTGCAGTAGGACCACTCAAAATATTATTGATGTCAAATGATCAAGTTAAAATTGTTAAAAATGAACGCGTTAGATATGACCAATCGAACTTACCCAAACGACCAAGATTTTCAGTACAACTAGATGCTACTGGCAGTATAATCGCCCCAGTTAAAAACTGCGACGAAAGAAAACGGCGATACAATTACGCTCTTGTTTTACCCATTCGCATCATTGGAGATACAACCAAGCATGAAACAATTTTCTCTGTAGCAGACTATGTTTCAAACGACCACACGGCAAAAAGTATCCACTTTTTTTTGTCAGAAATTTTAGAAAAACAACCAGGAATTCAAGGTAAGAATAAACATAGCTACTGTGTACTGATAATATCACGTATATAAACTTTATAAGAAAATATTAATCTATATCTAATTTTACTATAAGAGCGTCCTATTTCTGGTTGAAGTCATAGGAATAAACAAAGATTTTCCTTAATGAATTCCATTATTTTATTATTTCATATAAATTTCAACGGTAAATTTATTATTTCTTTTAAAACGCAAATACTTTTCTCTTCGTGCTCTTTTTAGTTGCATTTGTTGTTTTTCTAGAAAAACTAGAAATATGTTTAAATATTATGTATTTGGAAAGTTGGTAGATCAAATCAATTACATACTAATATAATAGTGAATTAGTTCTACCCCTTTGAGGTTATTGTCGTACAGAAGAAAATTTTTTTTGTTCGGAAAACATTTATACTTCTTTTGATTTCAAGTATCAAACAATTCAAAATTACGGTGCAAAATTACGGTTGATTAAGCCATGATGCTATCAACGAACGACCTTCTTTCTTTTTTTTGTTCCTTATTACAACTACCTATACAGTAAACTACCTTTTACACAAATATCACATTTTGATACGAGAATTCAACTAGATTTGACTTCATTTTAATAAAAGAAGCCTAGAACTTGAATTATCTTGAATAAAAAATAATGAACTGAATAAATACCATCCATCAAAATTCACTAATAAGAGAACCATGACTATTTTTATTACTAAAAATTATTTCCAGGTATTGTAACAGACTTTTGTTGGGCACAAATAAATGCGATTGTAAAACTGAACCATGGAATAAATGTAGAGGCATATTTGAAGCTCACCTATAAATATGTCACGGTAAATGACATGGTTTTGCAGAAACATATGGATTCAAGTTTCGTGTTTTGTTTTCTTTGTTTAACTCATCTGAGCAAGAATGTTTTACGAGATTTGTCAGAAGCAGTCAAAGATAAAAAGGTGAGTGAAAACAAATGCTTAATATATGGATATAATTACTTTAAAATCTAACTTTTTAAGAATACCTTTAATAACTAATCGGGTGTAGAAGAAAAAAATGGCGTGATTGTTTAAGTGTAACTGTTGGTTGGCATGGTATGGTATTGCGGACTATGATGTATTTGTAAATTTATCTGATGCCTAGGGTAGAATGGTACAAATCAAACTTTAATAATATTGCTTGGTAACACTTAAGTGATTTTCACATTTGTTTTAGCAGCCTTTCGATAATCAAATCAAAATGATTCACTCCACACCGATTTTGTTCCTTTGGTTTGTGTTCAGATGAGCCATGTGACAAACATACAACCGAAGCTCGGACATTATCATTAAAAAATTTACCAGTAACAAATTTTTACTCTCGTTTTTATACAATAGACTACTTGGGAACATAGGAAAAATATCATTGTTATTCTACCTATGTGAACAGTTAGTTGATAACGTGTGACTATTTTCTCAACATCTTGACTGTAATACTCGTTTTTAGATTCAATTCAGGCAAATTTAGATTATAATAAGATCGTGTAGATAATCAGCTCAGCTTATCCAGTAAAGTCATGGTGTCTAAAAAGTTAAATAAATTGAAAATTATGCGGAAGTGAACAGCTATAAATTTGCTCATAATGACTCTACCGCTTCCAAATAAAAATTTGGATTACACCCATACGAGGCATTTCATGCAGCATATTAAAATGGTCTAACTACGAAACAAAACATAGAAGATTCAGCTTTCGCTAACCAAAACTCTCTCACACAACTCAAAGAAAATATCGAGTAGAAACGAATTTAACATTTTAAAATTAATTGCTGGAAAGCGAGAGGGTCTTTGCATAGGTTGTTTACAAAAAAATATAGGTTTCTTTTTAATATTACACGAGATGAAATATTACACGAGATTGAAATGTTGCCAAAAATACATTCAAAATTAAACACAACACTATGTGGATTTTAATCTTTAGACATGTAATTTTTTATCCTTAGATTTCGATAAACTGCTCAACATATCCATACGATCAACTAGCCCCATTCTACCATAATATAGTGGTTTCTTGCCACCTCTTAGTTCTAATACCTTTGTACGTATGTAAATGATTTTATATTGTTTTGATCTTACCAGTCCTTCGCAGAAAGGTTTCATTGATTCACTCATTCATTCATTCATTCCTTTTTCATCCATTTCCATAACTTTTCCTAAACAACAATTTCTGAGAACACCTATATTTCCATCTCTAGTTGATATTGATCTAGAGCAAACAGAGTCTTTCAAGGTTAATATTGAATATATATGAGCATAAATGTAATTGTAGTCGTCGTTGTTCATAGTCAGTTCAATCCATTGTTCCATTGTCCAAAAAAGCCATTAATTTTGAAATTTAATTATTTTTGTTTTAATGACCGTATGCATATAAATGACTTGTATATCTATTATTCTTGTACAAACTATCCTTTTAAATAAATGTTCACGATTAATGTTAATACAAGAAAGTATAAATTTTCCAGGTCCTTGCGGTAATACAGTGCTTATTTGTTGAAATGGCTCATTGTAAAGAGTACAACAGATTGTTAGATTTGTTCAGAGCGATGTGCATTGTGTCATTTACAAATAACTGTATAACAACCCAGTTTGTACGGTTTGTATCTGATGATAAAATCAAGCAACTGTTCCAAGATACGGAACAATGCGAAGACAACTTCAACGAAGAAGACCGCAATAACATTCCACTGTATGAGACTTCGCCCTTCTATAAGGATTGCTATAAAATTTTCGAAGCACTCAAAGAAGTATGCACCAGAAGAATCAGGTTGCATGGAAATGTTTTTACAGAAATACATGGCTTACGCGCCTATGTGGACATCGGCTTGCCACGAACCAAAGTCGGAAACAATTCAGACAAAATATATTCCTTTCTTCAGGTTCAATACCAACCACATTGAAAAATACTGGGGTGAAATAAAGGAAAAATTAAGGGCGCAAGTACTCGAATATGGTAAAACTCCCATCCCGGCATCACGCTTCATGAGATTCAAGAAAATTCAGGTATGTATATATTAAAAATGCTTAAATTGACTTTAATATGCGCCCGTAAAAAGTTAGAGAATAACTCGCCATACGATACATACAATCAGCACGTTCTGGTTCGATAATTAGAACGAATACTTCAATCTGTTGACAAAATAATTTGAGCAGATATGTGTAGTACACACAAAACCATGAATTATTTTGAATAATCTTGATATAGAATCTATGGGCCAAATACAAAATTGCAGCAGTCTATTTTTGTAAAGTTATCTGAAAGATTTTTTTAACATTATTATTTTTTCATAACTTCATAAAAAAGTAACTAATGTAGTAATGTTGGACAAACCGGTTGAAAAACATTAAATTTTTCAATATAAAAAAGGTAAGGGTAGGGAACGGCTTAAGCACCTCAAGACCCTATTCCAAGCAGGGTAAACGTTAACCTACAACGCTCATTTTTTGCAGTATGGTGCTTTACTACATGGAGCACCATACTACAAAAATGAGCATTGTAGATTAACGTTTACCCCTGCTATAAGTGATGTGGGTGCTCAAGCCGTTCCTTACCCTAAATAGAATAAAAAATTGATAATCATAGCATAGCAATAAATACACCACACGTAAATAGAAGCGTGGTAACGCATAGTAGTAATGAGAACAGTCCGGTCTTCTATAGTATTAACACATTTCGTTAGCAGCGCGTAACGACTCGATTTAAGTTTAGGCCGGTTTACTGTGATTTATATGCTGTCTTAAAATTTCTTTCCATCTTGGGATATCCTGGAACCACGTAGAGTATCGTTTTTGGATATATTGGATCTACTTAGAATAGTTTAAAGGCAGCTTTAAATGAAAAAGAGCATTTTTTATCATGTTTAAATACCTATAAAGGGCGATACGG
>JASCZW010014607.1:0-22458 GCA_034211315.2 Aedes japonicus
CGGAGGTGACGTTGCTCAAAGCAATGCTCGCACACGATATTCATGCCGCAGTTGACAAGCTCCATGCCAGTAGCTAAATCTTCCTTCTGTATTCGGTCCAACACTCCGAATTGTCCCGGTGCCCAAGTCTCCGATGCCACGTATGCTGACAATGCATAATGTGACAACGTCCTACGGCGACCGCAGCCTGCTCTGAATCTTTCAGCGTATACAGACCTGCATTACGACCACCAACAGTCACGACCTTGACAGATTTGTCAAAAATTTCCACGCTGTTCCGTTTGAATAGCACTTCGAAGCCGTTATCAGCCATTTTGCTTACCGATAGGACGCCGCACTCGAGATCCGGTACGAACAGGACGTTTTCCAGATGAATATCTACTATTAGGGTTGCCTATTCAGAAATCGTAGAAGCCGTATTTGTCCAAATTTGCTGGAAGTGTTTGATGTCTTCTATTCCTTGCTTCATTTCAGAAAGCTTCCGCTTCATCGGAGCCCAATATCTCTCGATTGGTCGTAGCTCTGGGCAATTTGGCGGGTTCGAGGTTTTTGGTACAATGTTCACTTGATTTGCTTAGTCTGCCACTCCATCACAGTTTTAGCATAGTGGCATGATGCCAAATCGGGCCAGACTTTTGATGAAGAGTAGCAACCGCTTCTGCAGACACTCTTATAGATCTCAGATAGATCTGCTTGTTGATTGTGTTTACTCTTTTTGCCACACGTGCAAATTGCTTGCCACACAAGGTTTTTTTTTGGGAAATCTCGATGCTGTAGCATTCTTGGCCATAGCAGAATAAAAAGCCAGCCCTGGAAACTGCTTGAAATCCTCCAGGACATAAGTTTCATCGTTCATAACAACGCATGAAAACTTCGTCTAATATTCGCAGTACAAACGTCGAGCCCGTGATCTTGCTGCCAAGTTATGTTTGTCGTTACGATTTGGAACTGTTTTTACTCTATACGACCTAAGTCCCAAACGTTGTTTTGATTTACTTCGAATGGAGAGATTTGGGTTTTTCGTTAATATCCTTTTCACCTTTCGGTCCATGACAGGATCAGCGCGTCCAATGTTTTTGTCACTTCTCGGTTTCCTCTCCACCGTCAAACGTTCCGAAAATGATTTGAGCACCCAATCCAATGTTTTTGCAAGGTCCCGTATTGACAAGTCAGGATTTGCCGTACGCCCATACAAAATTCACTCGCGCACTAGTTTTTCTTTCGTCGCCATCTTGAATACTAAACATAAAATGTAAACATCAATAGTCTTTGGAAACGTCCATTAATTACGTCACGCAAAAAATGACTTTTTTAAAACCTCCCTTCCCCCCTTGTCCCGGTTTTTGTATGGGCCTACAAATTTTTTTGTATGGATCGTCACGTTTTTCCAACCCCACCCCTACCCCCTTACTGCGTGACATAATTAATGGACCTTCCCTTTTTCATCATAGACTCTTAGTTATACCACAGTGAAATTTTTCATTCCTACGTGTAATATTTCAAAAGTTGCAACGATTTGAAGGTGTTCGGATTAATGTGGATACAGGTTTTAAGCTCCATAGATCATTGCACGAAGGCGTCATCAATGCTGTTTTGACAGTTCAGGGAGCTTGTTTACGTGGACTTAGAATATTTTCGGTAAGATCGGTTTGAGATTTTGTGCTCAGAATTTGTTGCGATTGAAGTAAACTTGCCGGAAAACAGACACCAGGCTTATTTTTACATCATATCCTGAATCTAATCGTACAGAATCCGGAAAAAGCCAATAACAACTTGTAAACAAGCTCTCTGAACTGTCAAAAAAGTGAGGTTAATAGATTCGGTGCAATGATCTATTTGACAATCTTTGTTGTTTTCTCTTTCTCACCAGCCCTCGCGACTGAACTCGTTTTGTCAGTGTATCAGCGCCCATGGACTGAATATACCGACACTTCATACTTTGACAACTTTGTTACGGTCCCAATCCTTGACTAAACAAATCAGGCCATTGACAGCCTATATCAATAGCAGTGATTGACAGTAGACAGGATGTCCTGGGCTCAAATTGATTTGGGCCCGCTGCCAGCTGTCAAATAGAAGTCTAATAATTTGTTTTGGATGTTTGTTTTGATGTCCAACACCACAGAAAGCGATCTTTCTGCTTTGAATTACGTGCACAACGAAAACGAGCAACAACAGACACAACTTACAATGTTGACATTATTTTGACAGCTGAGCTTGCTGAGATATTGTCTCCGTGAAAAAGTGGTCCTTGCCATAGGCCTGAAAAAAAATAGCGACGCGTTAAACTATTCACTAATCAAATCCCTCCCCCTTCTTCCATTTCAGTCATTAAGAAAGAGGTCCGCTTCGAGGGTGACTTCCAGGATTCGCTGCCCCGGTCCAAGAGCTACTGCACCCGTTCCGGTGGCTCCCGGTCGCGTTCCTCCAAATCCAAGCGCCGATCGTCGCACCACCACCAGCAGCACCACCACAGCAGCGGCAGCAGTCATCGCTCGTCCGGCGAGAGCAGCAGCTACGGCTACGACCGTCACCATTCGTCGTCTTCCTCCACGTCCAACAAGCGATCACCGCGCCGGAGACGCATCCCGGACGTGGAAATCATCGAACAGCATGACCCGGCCGATGACGATTCGGACGCCCGAAGTGTTTGCTCGACCTGCTCGTCCAGTTCGTCCAGCGCCGATGATACCGTGTACGAGCTGCCCATGAGACGGACCTACGGCGGAACGCGGGTCCACTATATGCCAAACAATTCGCTTGCCTGTGCCCGAAAGCGGAAGCAACTGCAGAATAGCCATCCTTATGAGAAAGACAATAAAAATTGCATCATATCGTGAAGCGAAGGGAGTGAGCAGTTATTTTCGAAGGTAGGTACAATACGTGCGGAAGTGTATATTTTCTCTTACCCAGTAGAAGTTGCGTTTCAGGTAGTGATACAACCAAAATGTGAATCAAATCATTGATTTATAATCAAAAGATATTTAGGGACAGAGATATATCGTATTGAATCGAATAGTTTGCATGTATTTTGATAAGTCACTTTGTTTTGGGTTGAAATTTTAGACTTTACAGATTGAATATTTAACTGAACGAAATACTCTTGAGGAAATTGTAGGAAACTGTGAGATTCAAGTATTCATATCGCTGATAGCAGACCGATGACCTCGGTACCGATACGTTAGGCATGGAACGTTTTCAACGCTCATATCGATAGTGTAAGGATATTTTTATACACAATAGAGTTTGATAGAATTAAATTTTTACCGAAAAGTTGAAAGAGAAACTGACGGAGTTGGTTTGACTGCAGAAGTGATAGATATCACATCCTTTCAGAAATGTACTATCAGCGTTCTCAAGGACTTACGGGATCAAGACCCTATCATCTCGAAGTTTTCTGAACACAAACCTCAAGTATTATTATTACTGCGGAAGTGAAACTTTTCAAGAATCGTTTGCTCCACTGAAGCATCCATTGGTTAGCAATTTGAGCGTTGATTGTTTCGTTTTGTCTGTGATTTTTAGTCTCAAAAACTTGAAATGATAATTAACCTGAAATATACTGTCATTAAACGCATATCAGTTCCATCACTGAGCCAAGAAAAAATGCAAAAACCATAGAAATACCTTATGATTTTTTGCTAGAAGAACTCTCTGTAATCTTTTCTCAATTATCTTTCGATATTTTTGCTGTTTGAACCAGAATAAATTTTAACAACCAACCTTATGAAAAACGCAAGTTTGTCCAAAGACCATGGAGAAATTCGTAGGAAAACCTCATGAAGGCATATGCATTCAAATAAGAATATCATACAACGTTCAATATGATTTTTGTGTATGTTGTGCTCCCTCACGCACTTGGAATAATGATATCTATAGCATTTTATTAATAGGACATAGGATCTGTTATGAATGCATTAACACAGATGTAATTGGTCATCAAAACATATATGACCTAAAGGTAGCGGTGGGTTTGTGATTTTAGAAACTTTCGATTGAGTAAGATGGTTCAACAGTTGACCAATTCGATCGTCGATTTTGTTCGGTAGCTGTCGGTAGACGGTGGATGTGGTGGAATTGATTGGGTTCATTTTTGGTGCTGGTAGTCTATACAAATCTATAGCATTCCCAAAGCGACTTGAAATCGATCCGATCATGCGGAAGTGTGTCTGAAATTGGACAGAGTTGAGAAAAAACTCCTCCGGTCCGACATGACAATAATTCTAACCTCCTCGCCAACAACATTTCGTTCTGCAAACTCTCAACCGAGCATGTACTTGTCCGTTCCATACTAGGCTAGAACGGATAGAAATTAAGATAAAGTATTGATAGTTCCGCATAGCGTAACGGCAGGCTTTGAAATTGAAAGATACAAGTTGAAATCGAGCGGCGGGCTTTTTAACGGTAGTTAACTGCCGTTCTACGTATAACTGTCCCATGTTGCAAAAGTTGTAGTTGAGAAAAAAGCGTTTTAAGTCTTGCGTCATTTTTGTGTAGGACTTGTTAGATTCTTGGTAAAACCCACAAATTTATGAGTGGCATTTGAAGATGTGGCTGAGTTTCGATGTAATCTGTGGCATTACAAACAATTAGATTATTTTTGTATGTAAAATACGAAGTAAAATATTCAGTTGGACTGATATGCGTAGAATCTTGCCTTGCAGCAGAAACTTCTAGGCATATCAGTCGCACTGCATGATGTATTGATGGATCGTTAGCGATAGAATTTACTTTTTCAAATACACATGCTATGTGCACAATTGTTTATGCTCCTACCATGATTCTGATTATTTTTTCTCACCATATCATCATTAAAAACACAGTTCTATCAAATGCAAATGCTGGCTTATATAGACAATTTAATGTCAATGTTTTCATGTCAAAGGCATTGTTTAAGTTTACATATAAGCCCCTTATCAATGCTCAGTGTCGAGTAGTTCCTACAAAGAATGTTTTAAACTTAAATCACCCGCATAACGAAAAACAATTTGCTATATAGTCAAAACTATATTTAGAATGTAAGATATATTATCACATTTTATGATATATACATCCAATTGTTTTATCCCATTTTCACCATACAACCTCTACATTAACACATATTGTTAATGTATGCCATATTGTCATTGAGAGGTTTTTTATTTTGTCGGTGTTTTTATTGTATGCACTTGGTCTGGATTATATATCAACTTTTTGGTATAAAATACAGCCAAAATTTTGTTCGTGAAAATTGCCATTTTTTTATGGTAACCTAACTTAACCGCCTATCCAGCATATTGTTATTTGGCCTTTCACCATCTGACATATTGTTGAAACTATATAGGAAATTGTTAGTTTATAGTTGTCAACTATAAGGGTAAATTTCGTAACAATAATGGAAACGGTCGTCAACAATAAGGGAAATGGTCCAGGAATGGTTTGTGATTATGCGGGCAATTTTGTTTTCTAAGATCTCTTATGAAATGTCGTAGTGGGACTTTTATGCCTAGAATTTCAACATGGGACAATCTAACTTGATATTTTTTTGATACAAACTCAGAGCAAAGTATATAATTTTTAACGTAGGACTACGTTTTGTCTTTTCTATACCGGGTGTCATTTCAAAGTTTTGAAAAATGAGAGCGTTACGCAAAAGTGAAAGGTTTTTGAACGCTAAACACTCTCGTTCGACTGGTGATCGAGTGGTGATAAATCTGACAGCTCCCATGTTAAAGTATAGGACGAACATTTTAAAATGCTTCTAGAATATTCAAATGAAATTCTAATTAAAATCGGTTTGTTGTCTGACGAAAGAAAAATCCAGAACTTTACAATAGAGGCATTTTTTTAATTTTATTTTTATTTTGCTGAAAATGTCCTTATTGAGTAGATTTGGATTTTTCTTCCATCATACAACAAACCGTTTTTAATTAGAATTTAATTTGAATAATTTAGAAGCATTTCAAAATTTTCGTCTCATACTTTAGCATGGGAGCTGTCAGATTTATCACGACTCGGTGTCTTCTTCTTTTTTCAACCTGGATTCGTCAATTCTGGAAGGGCTAATTCGACCCGAACTGCGATACGTCAGAGACCGACCATGTGGTTGAGTTCGACATAGTTCCTAGTTGTGCATACCGGATTAGTTGCTGTCAATGGCAAGCAGATTAGGCATATTTCTGTTAAGAAAATCATCCTTCTAGCGTGCAATAATTAAAACTAATTATTGTGGCACAATGACTAAAGTTCGTCCTCTTTGATGCAATTTGTATCACCTTGCCTTCGTTGGTACCGCCTTCTTTTGTGCAATAACACCCGATACCATAACATACCAGCTCTTAGCAGAATTTTAACTCAGTCTTACAACAGTCGTGGAGCTGTACAGTGGCTTTACGCACACAGTAAGCGGCACACTTCTTGCTGTGCATCCGTGTGCGACAGACGTATTTTTCTGCTCGGTTTTCCGGTTTATTTCAGTTGTGCTTGTAGCACAGTGCTTTCTCGCGACGTTGTTTGACCCACGGTTCGACCTTTCTCCTGCGCTCGGCCATCTGCTCGAAGTAGCAAAGTTTAGAATGGAGCTGCAAAAACTTGCGAAAACCCCGCCACTACCGATCGCTGTGGCAATGATGCGCAGCAAAAACGATGCTGCAGAACGGCGAGCAGCAATGGCTGCCGCTAATAAACAAGCCGTCGGCACAAAACGACCGCGAAACGACGATGCCGCTGCTGGACCGTCGGATGCCAATGCCAGACTACTGGCAAACAATCAATTTGCTGCGTAGCCGGTTCAACACGTGCCGAAGAAAGTAGTAATAGTAGTAAAATTGATCTTTATTTTCATTGTTTGTCTTATATACTAATTTAACATCTTAAGTGTTTCAGCCCATAGGGCTCTTCAGCTTTGTTTAATTGTTTGTGTTTGGTGTTTTTAGTGTGTTTATGTTTAACATGAAATTGTCAGTGCGGCCCTTGGGGCATTGTTTGTTAAAATTTGATAACCTACCTAATCTACAACTAAAACTACAATTTGAAAATCCTAGGGGTGGGGAACCAGATTCCGAATGATCTGGTGATCCGATGTCAGGCAGCGTGCCCTGTACCGATTGATAGACTCACTAAAGCGATCGTCGAGCATTTTTATCTCGGCCAGACGGTGGACCTCAGATGTTCTTGTCCTCGGAGGGGTGTTCAGGATCATCCTGAGGAACTTGTTTTGTACTCTCTGAAGTTTCAGGAGATGTGTTTTTGCACAACTCTCCCAGATTGGCATGCCGTACTCGATGACCGGAAGTATAATTTGCTTGTAGACAGCAAGCTTATTTTTCAGGGATAATGTAGACCTTCTGTTGATCAATGGGTACAGTAGTTTCAACAGAGTATTACATTTTGTGACAGTTTTGTCAACCTGATCCCTGAAGATAAGCTTGCTGTCTAGAGTGACACCAAGATAGACAGCTGATTTGGTCCATTCCACCGTTGTGTTGTTCAGGCTTATTTTACAATTCTCAGGCGGGACAAGTCTGGGAGAATTAGAATGTGGAAACAGGATGACCTGGGTTTTCACTGCGTTGATACAAATCTTCCATTCAGTGAAGTATTCTGACAGAACATTCAGGCTTCGCTGCAGTTTCGCGGCAAGCGCTCTTATTACCCTACCATTGTGGACGACTGATGTATCATCGGCGAACAACGAAAGAGATCCATTTTCAGGGAGCGGGGTATATCCGGGGTGAATAGATTGAACAGAAGTGGACCTAATATACTTCCTGCGGAACACCGGCGGAGATCTCCTGACTACCGGAAACTGCACCATGCAACGAAACTCGGAATGTCCTGTCAGAGAGATAATTCTTAATAATCTTCACCAGGAAGATTGGAAGATTGTATCGCTTGAGCTTGTACACAAGCCATCATGCCACACATTATCGAAGGCCTTCTCGATATCGAGAAGGGCCATAGCGGATGTTTTCGAAACAGACTTGTTCCGCCTGAGGATGTTCATGACTCGATTAAGTTGATGGACTGTAGAGCGACCATGCCGGAAGCCGAACTGCTCATCCAATAGGATATTGAGCTCGTCAGCAGATGTTAGGAGCCGACGGTGGATCGCTTTCTCAAACAGTTTAGATAGACCTGAGAGAAGGCTGATTGGTCTGTAGCTTCTGGAACATGAAGGATCTTTCCCAGGTTTCCGAATGGGGATGACTTTGGCTGACTTCCAGCACGATGGGAAGTAGCCAAGACGGAGGCATTGATTAAACACCACCGCCAGATGGTTGTAAAACTGGGGGCTCAATTGCTTTAGCTCCAAGTTAAAAATGTTGTCGAAACCGGGGGCCTTCATGTTCTTAGAGGTCTTGATATAAGTCAACAATTCGTCAGCTGAGATCTCCAAATCTTCGGAGAAGTCGTTAGGACTTTGGTCGATGTTAGTTATAAGCGCGCTAACTGCAGCTTCGTGTGGACTGACGATGTTTTGGCCGAGATTGTGGGAGCTGACGAAGTGTTGACTTATCTCATCAGCCTTCTCTGCAGGTGTTATCAACCGATCCCTAGAGTCATTGACGTCTAGTGGGATCAACGGTGGAATGGGCCTAGGCTTAGTTTTTAAAAATTTTGTCATCTTCCAGAACGGCTTAGCACAATCTGGGAGAGAGCGAATTTTGTCAGCGAAATCATTATTTCTAAGGTCCACCATTCTGGCTTTAATAATTTTGGTCACTCGATTACAGTGACGTTTGAGCGTTGGCAAACCAGTTCGCTGGTATTGCCTTCGAATGGCGTTTCGCAGTTGTATTAAATCTTTAGTGGGTCTATCAATGGGTACAGAGTCACTCACCTGATCAATCACCGGTACATGTTGCTCCCAGGCCTGGGAGATCGCTTGCTCGATGCTCTGCAGCTGTCGTTCGATGTCATCAACCGAATCAAGGCGCATGTCGAAATCGATATTGTCGTCAACGTGTTGTCGGAACCTTTCCCAACTGGCGCGGTGGTAGTTCCGTCTGGTGATACGATGCCGGTTGACCGAGGAGCCAACTTCGGTCACCACCTGATAGTGGTCCGAGCTGAGCTCCTGGTGTACGATCGGCTGGGCGATGTTGTTCCCCATGTTGGTGAGGAAGATGTCGATTGTCGAATGGACCCCGGATCGGCTCAACCGGGTGGGAGTATCCGGGCCCAGGACGGTGTAATGTCCCTCTTCCAGGTCTTCCTGTAGAATAATACCGTTCCGATTCCGCCGGGTGTTTCCCCAGGTTTCGTGTTTCGCATTCATGTCGCCGGCGATGATGAACTGCCCCTGCCTCCGAGTTAGCTTACGGGTGTCGTTTCGTAGGGCCGTTGTTGTTCCGTTGTTGGTACTGGCTTGCTTGGGACAATAGGCCGCGATGATGGTGATTGGGCCGACGGCAGTTTCGACTTCGACTCCGATGGCTTCGATAGACTGCAGCTGAAAGCTCGGAAGCAGATGGCAGTTGATGTTGTAGCGCAGGGCGATCGCAACTCCTCCTCCACTAGAGCCGCTACGATCAAGTCGCACAATCCGGTATCCTGGGATGAAGATGCTGATTTCCGGTTTGAGGTGTGTCTCGGTGACGATGGCGATGTCGATGGCCTTCCTGTTAAGGAAGTCACCGAGGTCAATGGTTTTGTTCCGGATGGAACAAGCATTCCAGTTGAGGATGCTGATGGTGCGTTTACGGTCCATGTTTGAACAGAAACTTCATCGTCACGGACGTGGCGGCTTTGAGCTGTTCCTCCTTGGAGCGGCAGGAACGTAGTTGGCGATAGAGCTCTTGCACGAACTCCACCATTTGCTCCGAGTCGTAGAGCTGTCCATCGACGGGTGGTTGCGTGAAGGTACTGCAACTCGGATTGCCCCAGCCTGGAGGAGGAGTCGGGTTGGGGGCGGCGGCGGCTGCCGCGAAACGATGATGAACCGAAGCTGATGGGCGGTTTGCATGGCGGTGATTTAGTGGGATCGGTGGCAAATTTGGCACCTGGTACCGAAGCAACGGGAAATTTTCCTCGTTCCTCGGAGGAGGTGGACGGCGTTGTCCTGGCCGAGTCTTGGATGCCTTCTTTCGGATAGCCAAAAACTCCGCACGTTTTGGGCAGGTCCGATTGCTGCTCTCATGATTTGCGCCGCAGTTGGCGCACTTCATTGGGGCACCTTCGTCCATCGGGGCACAATCCTTGGTGGCGTGTGCTCCGGCGCACTTGCCACATCTCGGTTTCATGTGGCAGTTTCGTGTTCCGTGGCCGAAAGCAAGGCAGTTGCCACACTGCGTCACGTCGTTTTGTCTTGGATGATACCGGTCCCACTCGACGATTACGTTGAAAAGGGCCCGTGTTTTCAATAGTTCCGCCATCGTGACGGATCCCTTCTCGTGCCGCCGCTTGCAGCTCCGCAAAGATTGATTCCGGAGTGAGTTACGGAAGACCACGCAGGATCACCTTCATAGGCTTGCTTCCGGGTACATCGTGCGTGTAGAATTCATGCTGCTTGGCGACTAGGTGAGCGCCGACAGCACGGTAGTCAGCCTCCGTCGAGCACATCACCTTAATTCCATTACTGCACAGCTTGTACAGCGGATGGATTTTGATAGCTGCAAGCTCGGTCCTGAGTGCAGCAATGTCCTTTGACGTCGTGAAGAGCGGGGGAACCTTCACCTTCTTCGGCACCTCATGGATCGGAAGCACGGCGAATTGATTGCTCGCTAGTAGACGAGCGTTGCGATCCACTGGATCGGCATCATCATGGCGCAGCCGCTTGGAGCTGCCCGGTTGCGGTAATGTTTCGGGAGCGGATGTCACCGTTGGTCGATTTTTCCGACCCATTGCCACAGCAATAGGTCGAGCGGGAAATGTTTCCGAACTTTGAAGCACTTTTTTCTGCTTTGCCACCACCAAAAGATGAGCAAGCGCAGGCGATAGGTTGCGAACCGAACACGCAATCGCGAGAAAGCGGGCGAGGGGGAAAAACGGGAAAAAAAAACTTTTACTGCGAGGGAGCGAAAAACACGACCGATCGTGTCGCTTGGTAAAACTGGAATTGCTGAGGCAAAATTTTCCTATGTGTGCGCTTATGCCGTTCTCAGCTGCCTGCGAGACGTACATGGAGAGACGGATGACATGATTGGTTAAAGTCTCTCTCTAACACAAAGAAGAAGAAGATGATGCAAGACGTTCCTTGCTTCGATTTGAAATCTGTGATAGGAAATTTGGTAAATTTACTCTGCAAAATGGCATTATAAGACATCACCTTATATTTGCGTTATTTTCAATAGTTTACTATTGTTTGAGAATAATGTTTGACATTGAATTGGAGCGCGGTAAAATTTCCGACCGATTGAGGAATCATGTAAACCTATCGTGGATTATTTGAGTTATTCGCGTACAAAACGTACGGTTTTTCGTGACGGTCGCAAAATTTTAGATTTTCATTTGACACCCTACCCTTGCCGTAAGACGTAGTCTACGTCAAAAATCGCAACGACGGCCGCCACCGGTGACAGAGGAACACTTCCCGCAGCTACGGTACAACGTACCAAATCTACCGCCTCTCGAAGTAAACCATGGACAGCGAAGCCGCCAACCGACCACCACAGTCCAACACCGACTTGAAGCCGCTGCGTCAGCCCCACCAGTACAACACGTCCCTCCTCCAGTGGGGGGAAACCAGGCGCATGTAATCCAGCTACCCATCAGTCTGATGATGACCTCTACACGCCAGAACAAATGATGGAGTTCATCCAGAACCTGCATCAACAACTGCGCCGTTGCCGATCCAGGGAGCAACAAATCAACGCTGCCAGCATGGTGCTTGAAGCCACCATCAAGATTCTGAATTGGAATGCTTGTTCCGTTCGGAACAAAAACATCGAGCTAACCGATTTCCTCAACGAGAAGGAAATCGACATCGCCATCATCGCCGAAACGCACCTCAAGCCTGAGGTATACGTTTTTATTCCTGACTTTCGGCTCTTCAGACTCGATCGGACCAACTCAAGAGGAGGGGGTGTTGCCATTGCTTTGCGTTACAACATCAACTGCCACCTGCTGCCGAGTTTTCAGCTCAAAACTATCGAAGCGATCGGTGTGGAGGTAGACACCACCGTCGGACCAATCGTCATCATTGCGGCCTACTGCCCCAAACAAGCGGCTGCGGTCTTACGGCAAGACATGAAGGCTGGGGAAACACCCGTCGGAACACTAACGGATCCATCATCCAACACGACCTGGAGGAGGGCCACTACACGTTGTTGAGTCCGGATTCTCCTACCCGTTTAAGGCCAACCTGGACCCACTCAACCCTCGATATCTTCCTCACGAACAACATCGCTCAACCGGAAGTTGGCTCCTCGGTAAATCGGCACCCTATCACCAGGCGCAACTATCACCGAGTCAACTGGGAACTGTTCCAGCGATGCGTCGACGACTCTGTCGATTACGATACGCTCCCCGAGACGCCCGAAGACATCGACCGACAGCTGCGTAATATTGACGAAGCAATCGCCCGAGCCCGTGAACAGCATGTTCCTTCTGTAAACCAGGTGAGTGATTCTCTGAACCTTGACAGGATGACCAAGTATATTATCGGGATCCGCAACTCGATCCGAAGACAATTCCAACGTTCCGGTCTACCTCACCTTAAGACCAATTCGAACCGTCTCACTAAACTTATCCAAGCCAGGATGATGGATCTCAGAAACCGGCATTTCGAATAAAAAATTCGCTCTCTCCCAGATTGTGCGAAACCCTTTTGGAAGATGACCAAAATCCTAAAAAATAAGCCAGGACCAATTCCGCCGCTTAGTCCGCTCGACCAGAATTCGGTTCCACCTTTACTTATCACCCCTGTTGAAAAGGCCAATGTACTAGGTCAACATTTTGTAAACTCACACAAGCTTGGCCAAACTATTGTAAGCCCACATGAGCCTACGGTCACAGAGGCTATGTCTAGAATCGCCGAAACCCCCATAGTTGTCCCTGACGATAGTAGAATATCAGCTGATGAGGTGATAGCTGCCATCAAGCGAACCAAGAATATGAAAGCCGCAGGTGTCCACGGAGTCATCAACCTCGAGTTGAAAAACTTGATTGTTGATTTCTTCCGACACCTTGCATCGGTCTTTAACAGATGCTGGGAGCTTGGCTACTTTCCTCCTAGCTGGAAAATAGCCAAAGTTATCCCTCGTCGCAAACCTGGCAAAGATCCTACCAGCGCTAAAAGCTATCGCCCCATCAGCCTTTTGTCCTCAATCTCAATGCTGTTTGAAAAGCCGATCCTCAGCCGTTTACTGGATTTTGCAAACCAGAATAACATCTTCCTCCAGGAACAAGGAACAATTTGGGTTCAGGAAAGGTCACTCTACTATCCACCAACTGACGCGAGTTACTAACATCCTCAAACGGAACAGGTCCGTTGGAAAGACATCTGCCATGGCATTGTTGGACGTCGAAAAGGCGTTTGACAATGTCTGGCATGATGGTCTGGTGTTTAAGCTGCATCGATACAACTTCCCGATCTATCTTGTTAAGATCATCAAGAACTATCTATTGGACAGATCATTCAGAGTCTTTCTGAACAATTCCCATTCTGAAACGTTTAACGTTGATGCTGGTGTTCCCCAGGGTAGCCTCTTAGGACCTATCCTATTCAACATCTTCACGTCAGATGTTCCTCCCCTTCCGGATGGTGGTATTTTGTCGATGTTTGCGGACGACACTTCCATCATCTACAAGGGTCGAGTGATACGTGCTCTGACAAGAAAACTTCAGGAGGGCCTCAAGGTTCTATCCGATTACTTCAACAGCTGGAAGATTTGTATCAATGCACTGACTGACTTAAAACAACTGGCGGATGGCCCTGACGTCTCTGGAAATTCAAACTGCCCCTCGATCAAGCTGCCACACGAGGTTTCCGAGCGGACCGAAGTCGTGGCTAAGTAAACCAGCTTCATGACGAAATGAGGTGGTGGTAGTAGCTGTTCCCTTGAACCCAAACTGACCCTTATCAGAACCATCAAAACAACTGGAAAGAGAGTTGGCATGTCTTTGGGAGAGCTGGGGGCTTGGTTTTGGGGTGTTTGATTGGGAAAAATATCTTTCGTGTGCCGAAGCCGTAATGTTTTCGACATTAGCAGTGTTGTACACACATAGGCCTAGTAGAAACCGTATGTAATTGAAGGTGAACGAAACCAGCCTCTTGGGTAAAAGTTTTTCTAATGACCAATAGCTCATTCGCACTACAAGGTATATTACGTGATATAGAGTATCTTGATATCATATGTCATACATATTATTTGCAGTGAAAGCAAGATGTATGAATGTAGATACCAAGACAGGCTATATCAATAAAGGTTGTAGTGCGAACGTTTAGTGTATGGGAATTCGAATTGGAAGGAAACCAATCTCGGCCACTTTTAAACAATCAAGCGATCTAGATTGCACATTGCTTCGAAGTCCTACGTCAACTTTCCGTACAACCATAGACTAACTCTAAGACCAGTAGGTCCCTAACAAATATGATTTTTTACTTGGCTCAGTCAGTAACCCCCTTTCCCCTTTCCTGATTGAAATTTTCACGGCAAATTTAGAAAATCAATTACAAGATACAAATCAACTACCTACCGTTTGGTGTAGATACGAAGATGACGTGTTTTGCATTTTAAAGATACAGATACAGATCACTCTTCTCTTATCTCTCATCTCTTATCAATTGTATATAGTAAATAAGAAATTAGATTAGATTCGATGTTTTAGGGTAACAGTATACATTGTAGTACTAGATAGCAATAATGAAGTTTACCAAAGTAATAGCAATAGATAAGTTATTTAATTTAGAATACTGAATTGATTTGCATGTTGTATATAATTTTCTAGATTATGTTTAACTTTACAACTAGATATTGAAGAATTTAAATATAAGTTCATTTCTACGATGAAATATAGCATAGCCTTAACAACATTTTTTTTTTTTCTGAACACTGCAGTGTCTGTGTGACGTCATAATCAACCGCCTCAAAAAGGGTGGGCGGGTCATGGCAGGGTCTAAAACAGATTGTATTTGAAAGATTATCTTATGAACAAGTATTTCTGAAATTTTCAGCGTTGATTACCTAAGGGTACCTAGTAAAACATCAGTGTGAAATAATACAGGTTATATGCCAACTAATATTTCGCATGTGACGTAACGGTCAACAAACTTGAAGAAAGCTGGGCAGGTCCTGGCACGGTCTGAAACCAGGTGACGAACTAGCCCAGGAGGTTAAAAGTCACCCTAATAAAAACAAAAAAAAAAACGGTCTCAAACCGATTATATTTGAAAGATTATCTAATGACCTAGTTCTACCCTGGGCTCTGGCAAAACCTTGAGGTAGTTTAACTTCAACTACCAGGTCCCAGGGCTGGTCTGGTTCTTTACCATTTTGGAAAGAAGCACACTAGTGTTGCCAGATTAGTGATAATGCAGCCCAAAAATGCTTCTGAAAATCCGCCAGTACGTCCTTTCGGCAAACATTGTTATACTGAGATAGTGATCGATGGTCAAGTACAGGATTTGCGAATAGTTGGAATGCTGCACTTGATCATATAAACGCAGATGAAAAACCTGCATAGTTTATTATCACAACCTAGCGCACTTTTGGAAAGCATTATCACAAGGGGAACCTGTTCCATTATTCATCTCATGATCCATTATTCATAATATTCGGAATTATAGGAGTTTGATGTATGAATCAATTTATTCCTTTTCTAATTTAGTTACTTTCAATTAAAAAAAAAAAAAATAACATTAAATTTAAATAAAAAGTTAGAAATCCGATGGTTACGCGTCGATTTTTCGTTTTCAATTTGCGTGCATTGCTAAAAGATGAGATGAAAATGGAAATGGTAACCTAAGATGTTATGCTTGTATCAAAGCTTTCTACCGAGAGGCGATTTTGCTTACTTCATTCTTAGTTTTGAAGCAAAACGGAGCTCTTTCAGTGCGGTTCGGCAATTGAAGACATACTACATCATCAAGAAGAAGTCCTGTTGAAGAATTTCAAATAAAATTCAAGACAAAGCCCCCGAAGCTGAACGAAAAATCTCTGGTTCTAACTAAACACTCCAAGGAACGAGTGAACTAGTCAACAGACGCAAGTTAAAAATAAGATAAGTAATCCCTCTCAATATTTTAAAAAGCTTTTAGGTGCGCATTGACAATGGACGATTTACCTTGTTATCAAAAAGAAGTTTTACTAAGGAACTCAAAACAAATTTCAAGAGAAACTCGCGAAACAAGAAGCGAAATTCATCTTGAAACGAGATAGCAAGCTCTGAATTCTAGTAATATCAAGCAAAACAAGTATTTTGGAAGATATCGTTGACAATTAATCACAAGGTAATTGATTATATTTGCAAATGATTGATGTATACTCTTCTCCCTACAGCCATACATACCAACAATTATCCCCCCCCCCTCCCCAATCCTGTGGGTAGTGATGCAATATCATTGTACACTTCTAGTGTGCACTAATAGTGTATCCCGCAAAATTCAAATCCCCCATGGGAAGAAACGTTGCGAAGCCCATTCAACTATCCCCTGATGTATTATGTAAGGTTAGAGTTCTTGTACTCAAACTGGTGACCTGGCGCCTCGCCCCCTTATACGTCAATAAAATAAAATAAAATAAAATAAAATAAAGATTATCTAATGACCTAGTACTTCTGAAATTTTCAGCGTTGGATACTGAAGGGTATCCAGAAAAATCTTTGTTGGAAATAATACTAGTTTTAAGTCAATTAGTATTGCGGATGTGTCATAATATTCAACGAATTAAAAGAAGAGTGGCCCCTTGTTCTCTGTTAGGGACCGAGTCTAATCAAAATGCGATATATTGTGGGTAATAGGTCAAATTGTAACTTATGTGTTTTGAAATTTACCACTTTTGGAGATAGAATTTTGAGCTTTCAACGTGATGTCACTACTGATGCTTTCAATTGCTGTTTGCGTTTCGCTGTGGATAACTTTATATGAAGACTTCAATTGGTGAATGTTTCAAGCAGCGTTGCCAGGTATTATTTATTTATTAAAATGATCTTTATTTTCTTGTTTGTTGATGGTTAACATGTTCATGACTTAAGTGATACAGATTTACCTTTTCATCTTTGGTTGTAATAATTGTAATAATTTGATATTTGTTTAGAAAAATAATTAGTCCTATCGGATTTAAGTACTGGTTTACCACCTTGGTGGGATTGGTTTGTTTGAATTTAAAAATAAACTACTTAAAACTACTATATACATTCTACAACTACCTAATCTACTATTTACAACTAACCTACTATATACAGATTGCTTATCAGCTCGTGTTCCGATATGTTACATTTATTTACAAATTTGTTCTTGGTTTCACTAATTTTCCTATCTATTTTAAGGATGTCCGCCTCACGGTGAAGGTCAGTTATCCTTGTGTCGAAGGGACGGTTTAGGATCATCCTCAGCGTTCGGTTCTGCGTGACTTGTAACTTGTTCCTGTGAGTTTGTGCACATTGTTCCCACACTGGAGCTGCGTAAAAGATCGCAGGCGCAATGATTTGTTTGTAGACAGCCAGTTTGTTCACCCCTGAGAGGCGGGATCTTCGGCAAATCAGCGGATATAACGACCTAACTAAAGCGGAGCACTTGACTAACGTTCTCTCGACATGCGATCGGAAGAGAAGTTTTTCGTCAAACAGTAGACCTAGATATGTTACTTCGGCGGACCACTCGACCCCTTGTGCCGTCCATAATTATTGTGCACGCCGGAGGAGGTTTCAGTTTGGGTGATTGCCGGTGGAGGAACATGATAGTTTGTGTTTTAGAAGCATTGATTTTAATTTTCCACAACTCAGCATAATCGGCAAAGGTGTTAAGGCATCGTTGAAGTTTGCTTGTTATTTCGCGAGGCATCCTTCCCTTGACGGCTATCGCGGTATCATCTGCGTACAGGAAAAACACGCAACCATCACCAAGGGGAGGAATGTCTGAAGTGTAGATGTTATACAGCAGCGGGCCCAGCAGGCTACCTTGCGGCACTCCAGCTGGGATCGAAAACCTGTCTGAAAGACAACCGTTCAACGATACCCTAAACGACCTTTGCTGGAGGTAGTTGCGGGTGATTTTCACAAGGTGTGCTGGGAAGTTGAAGTTACAAAGCTTGCATACAAGCCCGTCGTGCCAGACATTGTCAAACGCCTTTTCGACGTCTAACAAAGCCATGGCTGTGGACTTGGATACAGCTTTGTTACTTCGGATGTTATTCATCACCCGAACTAGCTGATGAGTGGTGGAATGCCCCTTCCTGAACCCAAACTGTTCCGGCAGGAGAATGTTGTTTTCCTCGACACACCTGAGCAAACGATTAAGAATTAGCTTCTCGAACAATTTGCTCAGCGCTGAAAGGAGGCTTATAGGTCTGTAGCTTGAAGGCGATGTTGGATCTTTCCTGGTTTGTGGATCGGAATGATTTTGGTTTCTTTCCAGATGCTTGGAAAGTAGTGCAGTTCCAAGCATCTGTTGAAGATAGCACTCAAGAGCGAGTGGGCTTTGGTGTTAATCTTTTTAGGATCAAATTGAAGATCCCATCAAACCCGGGCGCCTTCATGTTTTTAGTGCTCTTCAGCGCTGAGCAAATTTGTTCGATAGTAATCCTATCCTCCGGGGCACGACACAAGGGGAGGCATCTAGATTATTGACGCATTGCGCAACCTGACCTTCAAGCGGACTTGGGATGTTTGAGCCAAGCAAATGCGATGCGGCAATATGATTGCCGATCGCATTTGCTTTCTCCACTGGGGATAGAAGAATCGAATCGACAACCTTCAGAGGAGGAATGGGCTTTGGATGCGTCTTTAGGACTTTGGCTACCTTCCAGAATGGTCTCGAGCGATCATCCAAATTTTGATGACACGTCCAAAACTCTCGTTTCGGAGCGAGTCCATTCTGGAAGCAATCTGCCGGTTCAGATCGGCCACTTCTTGTTTCCTATCCAGATCACCTGTCCTCTGGAACTGGCGTCTACGAACATTTCGTAAGCGGATCAAAAGTTGGGTGTGGGAATCAATGGCAACGAACTTACCCCTCACAGGAACTCGTCGGACGCACGCCTCGTCAGCCACGGTTATGGCTTGCTGGAATCCCTCCAGCGCACGGTTGATGTCATCGATGGAGTCGAGTGGTGGATTTTCGTCGATGTTCCGATCGACGATTTGGCCGAACTGTGGCCAGTTCACGTGGTGGTAGTCTTTTCGCTGGTAGGTTGAGCAGGAATCACGTTGACACCGACTTCAGCCACCACCGGTTGGTGGTCAGAGCTGAGGTCGTTGTGCGCCACCGGCTTTGACATTGTGGTGTTCGTCAGGAAAAATCCAGCGTGGATGGATTTCCCGCCGGAGAGATGAATGTTGGTTCATCCGGAAACTGCACCGTGTACAGCCCATGCTGGGAGTGGTCGAACAACAGTCGACCGTTCTGGTTGCGTTGGTAGTTTTTCCATGCCTCGTGGCGCGCGTTCAGGTCCCCACCGATGACGAAACGAGAGCTGGTACGTGTGATGGCGGTTAGGTCGTTCTTAAATTGATTGCCGCTTCGTTGCTAGCAGCACACTGTCGAGGGCAGTAAACAGCGATGAACCGGGTACTTCCAGTCGATGTTTCCACCTCCACACCAAGGGCCTCGATAACGGATGTGCGGATATGTGGCAGAATGTGGTATTGTATCCCTTTCTTCACGATGATCGCTACACCACCCCCTGGAGCTGGTGCGATCAAGCCGGATGGAATTGTAGTCAGGCAACCAGAAGCTGTCACCAAACTTTAGGTGGGTCTCGGTTAGTAGGCCCACGTCGATGTTTTGCTTGCGGACGAAGTCGGCAAGCTCGTAGTTTTTTGCTCGAATAGAGCAAGCGTTCCAGGTGGCGATGGTTAGCGCTTTAGACGCCATACTGGATGATGAATTTTCCGAGTACTTGAATCTGCTCGGGCTTGCTACGGCACTGGCGAAGCGCACTGGTCATGTCAACGAAGATCGCCATCAGTTCGTCCGCAGAGAACAGATCGGGATTGTTGTTGGTTGCTGGTTGTTGCTGTTGTTGTTGTCTCCAGAATCCAGGGGGGGTTGAGGATCGCTGTCCACCGGAAGGGCCGGGATTTGCTGAGGGCTAGTACCTTGTCCCCACGGGTTTGGTTGGCGACTACCGCGAATTGGCGGGAAATCTCCTGCTGTGAAGGCCGGAGCCCTTTCCGTCTTCCGTCCCGGTTGGTTGGCAGTCGATGCTTGTTTTCGGATGCGCTTGAAGGCTTCGCGTTTCGGGCATTGGCGATCAGATCCTTGGTGGGCACCACCACAGTTGGCGCATTTGTACGCCACGGCTCCTTCGATGGGACAGTTGGATGTGGTGTGGTTTAGGGCGCAGTTGTTGCAGCGGGCATTGACGTTGCAGTTCCGGGTACCATGACCAAAGTCCAGACACTGCTGGCACTGTGTCACATCACGATGTCCACCACGGTACGGTTCCCACGTGACGATGATGGAACAGAGGGAGCGGATTGCTTTGAGTGCGTTGAGCGTCACCGTTCCCTTTGGAAGTGCACTAGGTACAGGCAATCCGGGTGATGCCTTACATTTTCGTTGCGCCGATTCATCCGGTAGACGGCGATTGGGGCCAGTTTGTACCGGTCCTTGATGTCCGATGCGATTCGTACCGGATCGAGGTTTGGCAGACCTCTGATGACGGCCTTAAAAGGCTTCTCCCGGGGATGTCATGCGTGAAGAATTCCGAACGAGAATCCTTCAGACATGACACCACTTGGTTGAAGTCCTTCTTTGACCGTAGCATCACCTTCGTGCCGATACGGATAACTTGTACTCCGCTGCAATGCCGGCCGCTTGAAATTTGGCCATAAGGTCGCCGAGAGGGATGTTTTTCACCACCACCGGTGGTAGCTTGACTTTTGCTGGCGGAACAGCAGTGTTCAAATTATCGACGGAGCTCGCCGAAATCACCGACATCACTGGTGTTCATTGCGGTGCCGTCGTCGCGGGGGCCCACGCTTCGAGGGGTACAGCCACTGGAACCATCGAGTTGGTTCAACTTCTTCTTCCTTTTCTTTTTGTTGCCTTGTGCCTGGGCAACGGTATCGGTCCTGCCTTCGAGTAACGAAAACGGGTAGCTGCTGTCAGCCGGCCGCTTGCCGCTGGGTTTCGGTACACCACTTGGGCCAGGTTTGCCCATCAACACGTGGAAACGCGAGAAGTCGCGAAATTAAAAACACTGCCAAACTGTAAAAATTTACCGAGAGCGAAAAAACACGTCCGAACTTGTCGCTAGAACGACACTGAATGATGATGCGTTGCCAGGTATACCGATTTATCGGTATTTATACCGATTTTTATTCTCAATACCGATATACCGACAAGGGCTCTGAAAATACCGATTTTTAACTTTTTATACCGATAAATACCGATTTTTTATGAAAGTTATTTGAACATTATATTTGGTTTATTATTTATCAGCGTGTTTTTTTTTCTTACCCCTAATTAATTATTTTTAAGATATTGTTGATTGCAGTTAAAATGGACTCCGACAAAACAGAGTGTGATAAAAAGCATCGTTTACGTCAAATCGTTCCCTGTCTTCAGTGAACTTATACCTTCAGCATAAAGGATAAGTGCACCGAAGACAAGAAAACGATTTGACGTAAGACGTGCACTTTATCACACTTTAAAATGCGCAAAAAGCACTTCTAGAGTCCAATCATATCTGCAACCAGCAATAATATTTTCTCAACTAAAACTGCACCAGATTTGAAGAAATAAAAAAACGAAATAAAGGAATAAAAAAGCTTTAAACAAAAAAAAGTAAGTAATGATGATATCCAGTTCATTTATTTTTCTCGAGTGTGACAGTTCCTAGAGGGTATGATGTGTCTCGAAATGGTTAGAATGATAGATACTAATAATAGGTATAGTCAAAAACATACTGCAAAATGGTTTTCAAGTAAAGCCGTTGGGGTGACGGGCCTACCCACCCTTACGGGGTTACCCACATTTCCCCTACAATAAAATTAATCCGTTTTTGTGTTAAAATCTATTTAAAAAAACAAATAAGGGATGTGCTTAGCGAGGTGCTTAGCACAACGGGAGTTGGCTCAAAAACCTTATCGCTATACATGATTTTTATTTTCTTAATAACATCTTAAGAAGTGTGTTTTAAAAAAATATATATTGTAAAGTATACTTATTCAAAGTATACATATTCATCCTCGAGATGGTGAAAATAAAATAAAGGCTTATGCATTTTTCATTTTATTTTTTATGTTTACGTCAAACTTTGTTCATATAAAATTTGAAAATAGAACAATCTAATATTAAATTAAACTATAGTTCGCTACACTTCTTATATTAAATTAAACTATAGTTCACTTGAAAAAATCTGAATTTTACTT
>JASCZW010014608.1:0-38134 GCA_034211315.2 Aedes japonicus
TTAATTCAATTTACACTTACCCGGTATCTGAAAATCTTCGCCGATAGTACTGATAGAAGGAACGGACTCACTAGCAGTTAAATTTTTTCTTTCCTGTAGACTTGCTTCTTCCTGCTCACTTGTTCGTGGATTAGTCTCTGTTGTCGCCCTCTGCTGTTTCTTCCTCCTCAAAATCACTACACGAGATAGTTGCCGTTGGAAAAGACTCACTTGTTGTTGGAAGAGTTAGTTCTCGTTGTTCTTGCAAATACCGATATGCTTTTCTTTCTACTTTATTCTTCGGTTTATACCTCTTCCCGATATCGAAAAGGTTCTGCAATGAATCAGAGAAATCCTTTCTCTTCTCAATTTCTCTCGCCGACATTCTTAGCTTGCGTTTCTGCAAGATTTTCCAAGTTTCGTAGTACCGCAAGATTTTATGTTGCACTGTCCTGTCGTCGAGCAAATGGTTCAAATGCTTTTTATTCCATGATACTTTCAAAGCTTGTATTGTTAATTGTGCACTTGGTTTAGTCTTTTGCTTCTCTGCTCGCAAATGAAACATGAATTTCCGGAAAACTTCGTTGTTTGTAGGCAAATTCGAAGATTCGGGGAACAAAGGTAGGTATTTTCCAACTAGCCGAATATCTTCCATTTTGAAAAACAAAAACTGTTGACTAGACCGCGGTTCCTCGTTCAAATATAAAAATACTGATTGAGTAAAACTAAAAATAACAATTCCTTATATACCAAATGTGTGGCCATTTCATTACCTACTCAGTCTTTCAAAACTGCTCGCTTGGGACGTATTCGTTGCCTACGGGTAGCTTATATTTTGTTTGGGTAGATAACACTTCAGAACAAAAAGCATTCGAAGCAGACGTTGTCACTACCGAAGCGCGTATACCACAGCAAGCGGCAGGTAACGTACTTTTGTTTTGATCCCCTATAACGTACCTACTTCGTGTTTCTGAAATGAAGCAGTCCAAGGCCAAGAACCTCTTTAGAAAAAGATAAACAAAAAACTTTTTGTTGCACTTCGTAGTCGTTTATCAAGCTATTGTAATAATTTGGGTACATCAAAAATCGTTTTTTTCCCCTTATTTTTGTCCATATTTTGGTAACGGCACATTTTTGTTAATTATTAAAAAAAACATAATAAAAATATCTTAACGAAGTGTAGTATGCCAAAAAAAAATCATGGTTTCAAACTATACAAAAAATATTGACTGGTAAATTTGCTGGAAATATTTTGTTGCTTTTAATTTCCAACTCAAAGGACCACCCTAATGGAAAATAAATGACCCATCCTAATGAAATATCATATATTTAATATTGATAATGGCTTACGATTATATAAGAGATGTTTTGATACTATTATCTTATTTTTTTTATTTTTCTATAAAATGGACCACCCTAATGCAAAACAAGTGAACCACCCTAATGAAATATCACATATAATATGCTAGCAGTTGCCAACGATGATATAAGACTTGTTTCAGTACTATTGCCATGGATATCTCAGCAATTGAATTCAAATCCTCCATATCAAATTCATTTCACTCCTCCACCTCAAAAAATTTCTAAGTCCCAAAAAGTCCCAAAATTTTTTTTTCGAGATAACACCAGATCTCGACGTTTCATGCATTTCTAAGACATTTGGCATCAAAAACAAAAATCGATTTCGGAATTTTCACGTACCCCCCTTTGGGAAATTTTTCGTGTTTCAAAAAGTCAAACTTTGACCGCTTTGGTCCAACACTTAACGAAGTCCGATTGAGCTCAAATTTTGCATGGGGACTTTTTTGAGGAGACGAAACTTTTGAGCACTACCCGTTTTTGAAATTCGAAAAGTCGATTTTTTTTGGCACCCTAATACATATGCATGTATGTATGTATGAATGCCTATAAGCCACGAACGAGAAAAATCGTCTGCTTCAGAAAGGACAGTCAGTTTTTGGAGTGACGTGTAACGGATCGGACGTGAACTTAAACGTGTTTCCCGCTAAGTCCGAAAATTCCGAGAAAATGGAAAATCACCACAGGTCTAGATGGGATCCTTGGGGACACCTGAGGAAACTTGAATAGGATTTGATTTCTCTCCTTTAAGGGCCCCGTTCCTGGATTTGGGCAAAAATAAGGCAAAGTTTGTATATTTTTGTGAGAGGATGACAGGGGTACGAACTTCCGGTTTTGACGATTAAATTCGATTTTTATTCAAAATTTCAAAGAGATAAAAAATCTCTTTGACTGAGGAGTCACGGCACGGAAAATAAATAACATAACAATTAATGTATATTGATTGAACGTTTTTTTGAGCCCATGTTGATTGTTAGTAACCCAGTTTTTGATTTGATAGAACTGCTTTTCATTAACTATTGCTTCAAAAAGCTTAGGAATGCTTGAGATAATGGCAGTTCCACGGTAATTGCGTATACATTGAAAAGCCAAAACAATGGAGTTGTGAATTCTAACGCTAAGTTTTTGAACAATACAGGTGGAATACCGTCAGGTCCACATCTTTTCGATACATCTCTAGTCTATCATTTTTTCTGAGTTAACACCAACATTTTCGTTCACATGCATTTTGGATGGAAAATTGTCCGATTTCAATTTTGTTTTCACGTAGCTAAAGAACTTTGTTTTTAGTCAGTTCGTTTATTTGTGGGGCTCACATCATCGTTTGGAAAGGGCTAGGTAGGAACTTATTTAAGTCATTATTTGCTGCTTTTGGTTGCGACATCTACCAAATCCTCGATCCCTGTAGTCCCTTTCAGGAAGTAAGCCGCGGATGGGTGACCACGGCTTGCTGGGCCTTGTACCTGCCCGGAAACAAAAAGACAGTAACTGGGACACAATGACAGGGAATTCACCAGAGTGGAAGGGAGGGGGGTGATGACGTTACACTCTTAGAGCAGGCAAACAAAGAAAATCGTAAATCATGTAGGGCATGTAGGGTAGATCACGCATACCCAAAACATCTCTTATCTCACGGAAGGGTTGTCTACCTCGGGCCACTAGGGTATCCAATAGTCGTGCTCTGGAGGCATCATTATAGGGCCAATGCCAAACTGCGTGAGCGATGTCATCATAACCGATTCCGAACCTACATAAATTGCTATCGACGAGGTTAATTCTGTAGAGATATGCGTCTAGCGAGTAGTGGTCTTGACATCACACGAATGAAACAGCGACTTACATCAAGACCTTTGAACCACGAGGACAGCAGCATCCGCAAGAGCAAACTGCACCAACGCCTGATGGGCAACGACTGCTCGCCAGTGAAACTTCCAGGGTGCTTGCTGCCAATAACTGCGTTGCCACAGCCAACTGCACAAAACCACGATCTCGACGTATAATAGAACGTATCCACCGCCCAAGAGAATTACTCGTCCAATCGTTTTGTCAACTTTGAAGAGAACTCTGACGTACTAATGGGAAAAATTCATCATGTGAAATTTTTCTTTCAAAAATCTCTCCTTCTTGTGCGCCCACCTTTGCTAGAGAGTCCGCCTTCTCATTGTCTGGAATTGAACAATGTTAGGGACTCATACAAAGGTAATTCTAAATGATGTTTCGACCAACGCACACATCTGCTCCCTTACTTTGAAAGAAAGTAAGATGAGTGCCTCACTGTTTTCGTCGACTGCAGGGCCTCAATAGAACTGAGACTATCTGAGAAGATGAAATAATGGTCTATGGGCATGTTGGAAACTATCTCCAATGCGAAATTGATTACTGCCAGCTCAGAAATATATACGGAACAAGGTTCCTGCAGTTTCCGGAAGGCAGATGAGTATTCATTGTAGACACCGAAAGCAGTGGATCCATCAATGCGTATCACTGAGTAATTGGCATCCCACTTTTACTTATATCGATTATTCTGTGAACAACAATATTGAACATCGGCTCCGTAAAGTGTTACACATGCCTGAGCCTAACAAATAAATGAACTGACTTATAAAAAATGATAGAATTCATCTGAGAAAACCTGCTCCCCTTGCTACGATATCATAATTTTACAGCTTAACTGGTTTTGTCCATCCACAGAGCTGCTGTAATGTAATTTTTAGGATCCTTTCTAAACATCAACATGTCTTATCTTTTCGATATATGCACAGAGAACAGACTTTGATGTCCATATACCTTTTCTTGACAAACGTGTGTAAAAGTTAATATTGGCAGCAGATAAAAAAGCAAGTGCAGAGAAAAACAAACAACACTTTTCAGGTTATGCGCTAGGCTTTCTATTGATTACCATTTACATGACAGTTATCGCACAACTGCAGCGCCGCCTACCAGGAGCATAACGAAATACACTTGAAATGTCGGTTTAAAGTTTTACACAAGTAGCAGACGGAAGATGAACATCAGTTCTTTGTGATATACGGTCGAGGAAAATGTATGAAAGACGCTTTCCAAAATGCTGAAAAACGATACCGACTTGGTCTTTCCACAGTTACTCGTCTAACTCTCTCGCGTATGAAGCATTTCTGGCCGGCCGCGTCCAGGTCCAAAAAATTCTGTCATCTTTGGATACCATTGTGACACACTCCTTACTAAACCCATTATTGGAAGTTTTTGAATGTTTCCACTTTACGTATGTATGATGTATGATATGTACTACCACCCATTGTAGCACGGAAACTACGTCCGACAGCAATAGGCTCTCCTCTCTGTTAGACTTGATCAAGCTTTAATAACCACTGATTATTCTAATCATGCCATTGTATGAAGAGCCAAAAAGGGGTTGGGTGGATCGATAGGCAACATCACTTATACGTATCCACAGGGATATAAAGAATCTCCTTCCAACAACAAGATTGAAAAATTGGTCAAAAGAGAACTGTTAACAATGGGGAGTTGGCATTTCCACTCTCCCCATCCAGTGTGCTTCAATCGGGTGCCCTGATGGTCCCTCCCATTCCCATGAAATATTTATATGATAGTGTCTATATTTATGTAAATGAAAAATACTACAATCATTCGTATCTATCATAAACGATCTCCATTCTGTTGATCCTAAAATGCAAGAAATTTATTAAAGTGTTATAGTGTAGAGTTCCGTTGTTTGCGCTTGAGCGCGTTTTCGTTCGTTTTCACCGATAGCAGCATTTTACCAAAATCTTGATTTGTGGTATCCTGAAAATGTTTGTTAAATTTTACAGAACTAACATTAACACATTTTAATTTACTGTTGCCATGATCACTATTTGCAGCTTGATGTTGATTTTATAACAGCAATCCGCTTTTATTTTAGCTGGTTTAATAATTATTGCTCCTGGGTTGGGAAAGCAGGGAAGATTTAATTGACAGGGAGTTAAAGACAAATGGACATAAAAAACAATAAGTAATGGTTAAATCATCTATGAAGTAAAATCAATAAAACAATATCATCAAATATAATAATATTGTGAGTTATGATACAGTAATGATAAAAATTGAATTATAACATCAGATACAAGCCGAATGACAAACAGCGCTGCACGAATCAGCTGAGCTCAGTTTTCGAAAAAGGTCTTTTCGCAAACCGGAAATGAAAAATACATTAAGTAGTAAGTGCAAAAGCCTACCATAGATTCCGTTGCAGCTTCCTTTAATCAAGGCATTAGATACTTCTCAATCATAATGATAATTGGGTCTATAAGACATAATAATTCAAAGTTTATATAACCTATAAGGTGAAATTATAAAAAAAAATATGTTAGAATATAAATCACGAAAACACAAGTAATGATAAAAATTATAAAAATGATGATAAAGATAAATAATATTGGTTATGAATAAACAATGTCCTATAAGATAATATATGTAGTGAAGGGATATTATAATAAGAACTGAGAATTACATGTCGGCACGACTGCTGTTTTGTTGCAATTGTAGACAAACGTGCGCATCCATTATGTGCCAGAAAATTTAGACAATGTATGACAGCCATGAGAAAAAAAATAATTTTAAATTTTAAATTATTTTAGAATACCTGATGACCTGGAAGATCTGAAAGATATGAGAATGGAAAATTATGATATGATTTACCGGTCGCACCCCCTCACTTCGCAATTGTCGGATTGACAACATTGCCCAGGCTACGCCAACCAGCGTCTCCATGTTTCAGCTGGCAGTCTTTTGTGATCATATGACTCGTGGAGGCGTGAGGTAGGAACTTGTGAGGACCAGAGGTCGGTCGCACCCTCCTTAGAAGTTGTCAACTCACCCTTTGAAGCCCTTTTTGAATGTTTCCACTTTACGACATGAAAACCATGTTTGTTGATGCCAGATCGAATCCGGGACAATCTTCATGGGAACTATTATCCGTGGCGTGAGAAACCTTTATCATGTGTAACGAGGCCAAATTGAAGACAATTCAGAACAACTTTGAACAACTTATACGTTGAGTCTTCAATTGCTGACTGGAATGTTGCCACTCTCGGATCGGTTTTCTGAATTCCCTAACTCACATCATGAATTTGTACCACTTGTCACAACACAGGATGCGAAAATTTAAGCAGTTTGACTCATTTTTGTTTATCCATGAAGCAGTCACTTTATGGAATTTCAAAGCACCATCGACTATGATTGCTTCAGCCATGTATGCTGCAATGTTTGGCCAAGTTCATTCCACTAAATCATTCTTCACTGACGGGTCATTGTAATATACTTTACGCTAGAAATTATTGTCTCACTCACAACGCATCTATACTTCATTTTAACGGATAGTCGGTAATGAACTCCTCGTATTTTCTAATGAAAATATAACTATACACGCGCTACGTGTTATATACCTGTTGCCGATGAACATGATAATAAATAAGAATATAATTCAATCCACTACACAGAACACATGAAACGTAAACTTACCCTATGAACTACACTAACCTTGTACTCAATCACTCACGCAAACATATCACAATTAAGATTATCACGTCTGGATGTGGTAGTGTGCCTTTTGGAACAGTGGTAGTGCGTTTTGGAGGAAAACAAAACAAACAGCTGTCAAACAGATTAGAAATGGTAATCCAGGTGAAAAGTTAATCTTGGATATAATATTAAGTCGTAATTGGCCATTTGGAAACTAAATTATTCTCTTTCTAGGACTCAGCGGAAGCTGCTACTCGTTATCGGCAAAAGATCCAGTGCGGCGTTGACCCGTACTCGGTGAAAACATGCCAAAAAGATGTTCCCCTTAAAGTGACCTTCACCCGGATCTACCAGTTTCTAGTCCTGGATCCAAATCCGTTCACGGGAGTCCCAAAGGATTGCGCTAAAGGAATGGATGCTGTTCTTTTGTAGAAAAAACGGATGGGTGAAAAATGTTTCAGAAAAGAAAATCAGCGATATCTATGTTGTGCACGGAGTAGTACATCATTCATTCTCCTTAAATGAGAAACCGCTGCGACCGTGGATTCTCATTCAAGAAGAAGGGTGTATCCTAGCAGCGCACTGCGATTGCGCTATCGGGATTCTCGAATCATGCAGTCATGTTGCTGCTACACTATACGCCTTAGCTGGAATCCGAAGTGCGATATTAGAGAAAAAGGTAAGTTCTTTTTATAGTAGCCATCAGAGGCGCGTAATGTTTCGCTAAGATTTTCACTTTTTACCCTTCTTACATCAATAGAAGGGTATTAAGATCGCTTGAAAACTCGACTTTTTATCCGAGGCCCACAGGGCCGAGTGTCATATACCATTCGACTCAGCTCGACGAACTGAGCACATGTATGTGTGTGTGTGTGTGTGTGTGTGTGTGTGTGTGTGTGTGTGTGTGTGTGTGTGTGTATGTGTGTGTGTGCGTTACAAATAATGTCACATCGGTTTCTCAGCCATCTGGGAACCGATTTCAGTTCTGTTGACGGCAAATGGAAGCTACAACATTCCCATAGAACGCTATTGATTTTTTTTCATTCGGACATTCCGTTACGAAGATATGAACGAAACAGTACTTGAAGGCCTATTATAATAGTAATCAAACAGTTTAGTCTCCGATTACATACTGAGCTATTTGTGTACCGATTTTAGTTTTGTTGGTGCCAAATCAAAGCTATGATATCTCCAAATAACTGGTCAAAATTTCATTATGATTGGATAATCCTTCATGGAGATATGACCAAAACAATACCTGAGAGCAAATAATTGTGAGATGACAATATACTCGTTGCAGTGCAAAACCGAACAAGACCAATCACACCAATCGATGCCGCTTGCATTCTACTGTGTCGCATCTGGAGCGTTGTATAGCACATACAGCGGACTAGCCACACTATGCGACTGTATAGAATTAGAGCAGCATCGATTGGCTCGAGTGGTCTGGGTTTGAACTGCAACGAGTGTATTCGAAAATGCTCCATTTACTATAACTACATAATTTTCAACGAACATGCACTTATTAAGCATCTTGAATCCATATCAATAATCAAAATTGACGTTTAGGATTGTCTTATAATTTATTCTATGGACTGATTATATGAAATTTCTAATATTTATGTAATTTCCCCTTTTATATAATTAACATTAACAGGTCGTTAAAGACTATTTATGGCAATATTCTAATCACATCGATGAACTCTACGTTCAGGATTGACAAATAGTTCATTTTATAAACTGAATATATGACATATCGAATATTCCTGGATCTTCCTGGAATTTCTGATGAAAATATGTATCCAGTACAATATTGGCCACATTTGAGTTCGTAATTCTGGTGAAGTGTAAGAAGGGTTCACCATCGGTGGATTAATGCGGGTTTTTTTTTTATTATTTACCACAAACACTTTTACAGCTTTCTGTGACAGATATACCTGCGCACTGGAAACGGCCACCTACCAGCGTAACTGTTGACTTATACTAAAAAGTGCGGGATATAGATTTCGGCCGTAAAATTAGACGAACACATCCGTACAGACGTCCCGATGCTGCTGATGGTTAGCGTCAAGCTGCACTGCTGCAAGTTGTACAGAATGACGGTCATGATGGCGCCGCTGGGATGCAATTCTGTGGCGAAGCCAACTTAAACTTTCAATGCGTTTATTCCCGTGATGACGAGATTGGCTAGGGATTAGAAGAATACAATCTGCGCCATCTGTTTGATCCTTCGAATATAACGAAAAACATCCAAGACTTGAGAAGTATGGCAGTAAAGCTGCATACAGTCATGCGAAGGAACCCTGACCAGTTCAAAGAAATTGAAGCAATTACGCAACAACAAAGTGAGAGCAAGTGGTGACAAACATACCATAGTTCAACATAAAATAAAGTAAACAAGGTAAACACAAGGTTTATTTAAATTTGTTCAGCTTGAATTGCTTCTCTCAAGCTCTTACAAACTTCATTAACACATTTTCGGGAACTGTTCAATGTTGTTTTGTATATCAAAATACAAAAAACGTCGTAAAACATCTGTAGCTTGCTGGGGATTTTCTGTCCGAAGACTGAGAAACTCTTCCAAAATAAGTCTAACGTGTCAACGAAAGAATCGCTGCTCGAAAGAATTTCATTGTCGAAAACAATGTGGTATGTTCCAAGGTTAAAAGTTCCAGCAACACATATGATATGAGGTTCATCGTACGAGGTATCAAGGTGATCGTTGAGGTCCTTAAATGAAATGGTTTATTTTATTTATTAATATTAATTTATTAATATTAATTTATTTATTAAACAAGGTAATGTTTCTTACCAGTGCCCATTGAATTATTGGTCCAACAAGAATTTCTTCTGTAAGCATTGACCGACTGAAGCCTGCATCACTTGATTTGGTATTCTTAACACCTCTTCGATGCAGTTTTGTGAAAATTCGCAAAGCTCCTTTTACGTGTACTGTAATAAAAAAATAGAATAAAATCCACATTCAAAATGCAGATCTTAAGCTGTAAATTAAGTAAATTTAATTGCATAAATTAAGTAAATTACCATCTTCCACTGCATTGAATGTGCCTGTGACAGAAGAAGTCCTCTTCCCAAAACTGCTGATAAGTCAAGCCGTTTTGACACCTGTGGTTTCAGTCGATAAAATGCGTCATGGATCTTTAATTGAAAGTGAAAAAATAATACTAAAGAAAAACGAGTAAAATTTGTCGTACTAACCATATCGCCATCATATGACGTTAAATGTGGAAGAGTGAAAAGTATCTCTTTCACACACTTTTTTCTCTTAACAAGAGCTGAAGTACCGGGAAACATTCCTCCATTTGTTTTTTAATATCAGCATATGTTTTTTGAACTCGCAGTTTGTGCTGCCAGATCTGCTGCTTGTTTCAGAAGTGAAGTCGGAAAACAGTTGCGTGCGCCTTCGCTTTTTGTAATGTCAGGACGGCTGTACTTCTTCATCCCCTTTGGTAAAGTTTTCACAATATTTCGTACTCGATGGTAGATATAACCGCCATGTTCACCGGAGGAATTCCCGCTGTGCCACCAGAAAAACGCAGACTGCAAAGAATAAACAACACCGTGAGAAATCAATGATAAAAATTTAAAAAATATTCCTTGGCTTACCTCGTCTGGGGCATTCTCATTTACTCTTGTAATTTTCAACTGCGGAAATGCTCGGATAATTTGTTTAGCTAGTATCCATTGATCTTTAGTGGAAGGGTAGCTGTAATGAATTAAACAATATCGAATATAACTAAAATAATTCAAAATAAACATATTACGAGTAAAAGGAGCGAATTTATTCACTATTCATTGGACGGAATGATATTGTACTGACTCAAGGCACCTAATGAATCTAAAGAACAATGTAGCTACCATTCTACGCAAGCCAGTTACATTGCGACTAACCGATATAATGCATTGTCTAGACTAAAAAATATAACATATTAAAGTAGTTAACGACAACAAAAATACCATCAAGATTGCACTCACAACATCTTATAGCTGCTCAGTCTAGCATTTTGTACAAACAACTAACATTGTTCGACTATCTTCTTCGAATTTCTATTTCTTGTGAAAAAATTCTGGGATCAACTTACCGACATGTAATTCATGTAAGATTCTAAATAATATCTTTCTCTCTCATATGTTTTGAAAACAGCTAATCTACCTTCCCAAGGCAGTGGTAGCTCAAAGAAAAAAAAACACTGAAAAATCTATCAGTTGTACTTAGAACCTAATGCAATGTTTGTCTTGATTTAATAAAGAATTTTAAAAGCGATAATTACCCTTTGTTGTCGTATATGTTTTTTTCGTACTGATAGCAAAAAATAAGAACCATGGCACGTAGATTTTTTGCGCTGGGTACTTTGTTATGATCCAGCTCATCATAAACAACACATCGAAACTTTGCGTTGTCGACCAGAAGGATTCTCAGATTCTTAAATAATATAAAAAGTAAACCATTAAGTAAATTCGAAGTGATCAATATGGATATGAATATAAGTACCTCTTCAGGAGTTTTTTTCAATTTCATCATGCGGTGGCTGTGTTGCACGTAGCTTTGCGATTGAGGCAAGTATATTTTTTCTAGGGCCTTTGGCAGTGATTCCTACATCGATCAGATCTGCGTCCTCAAACATCGACAGTGCCTGGTCAGTTACTTTGTTTGCTGCAAATGAGATTTGTATTTAGTGCATCATATATATGAAGATTTAATTTTTTTTAGGTACCGTCCGTAAACCACGTCAATTTTCTACGAAAATCAACAAAATAGAAGAAAAAAAAAAAGGGTTGGCAATATGATCGCAAAACACATTCAAAGTAGTTTATGGACAGGATCAAGTAAAAAAAAATCACTGGTTACAGTTTTTGCAAATTGATTAATGCTAATATGGCTTAACTAACCTTATTTTCTTCTTTTAAATGGAGGGACGGAGGAAATTGATGGATGCTATTCAGTCGTCGTAGTATTTTAAACTAATATATAAGGACTGTTCGTCTACACCTGATCGTGATGTGATGTGATGTGATGTGTAATAACTACCCACCATCAGTGCAAGGATTACCTATGGCTGCAGGACTATTCTCAGCAGGTTGTTCTGAGAGAATAGCCTACGTGATGGCTTCTTGTAGCAGGGTCAGCCGATCTCAGTGAGGACCTTCGGAAAACTACGGCCAGAAGGCCGCGTGTCTTCGCATGAAAAGGGACTGGCGACTCCACGAACCCTTGTCCAGTCAACAAATCCTTCGACTGCCTTAGGCTACCCCCCCAGGGACTCCCCGTTATATAGTTGTTAAAGGAACAGTAGACATTTTTAGCATAAATGATTTATAAAAAGTTAAGACAAAATGAAAATTTCACGGCTATACTGAACTTTAGATTCAATTAACACATTTATTTTTGTTTTTATTTTCACTAGTAAATGTACTGGGATATTGCAAATTTCTACTGTTCCTTATAAAATAGTTGTGGGCAATAAAATGAGGAAAAATCTCACAGAATAAAGAATACTTACATTTTTCGTGGTAGGGTAAGACTTCAGCATGCTATCTTACCGCGCTGGCTACATTGCGTTGGTGAGACTGCCTCCTAAGGTATAGCTGACGAGATACAGCGTTTCTTACTCAGCCGCTGTTTGAGCCGCACCTCCTTGGTGGACAGACGCTCGGCACGCACCTCCTCAATCTAGCTGAAGTCAGAAGGACAACAGTGCCCAGGCTGCACTACCAGCTAAGTACGCAACCCTTAGCTGGCGGTCTTTGTCATCTGTTGACCCGTGGAAGCATGAGGTAGGAACTTGTGAGGACCAGAGCTATGTTGCGGGGTCGCACGCTCCATCACAGTTGTCGACTCACCATTTTGCAGCCCTTGTTCGTCTACACCTGATCGTTGCCATAAACTGTATGTCTTCCTCGTACAAATGTTAATGCTAGAAACTCTTACTAGCTCATTACTACGTTTTACTTCCAAACTGTACATATCGTCTCGGAACTTGACCATAATAAGATTTTGAATAACAAATGTGAATTCTTGGCCACGACCTACTATTGCCTCTATAATACCGTATCGTTTGTTATCACACATTTCATATTTTGTTATTGTCCCTGGGCGAAAGCGCGTTCCATCGATAATCAAGTGGTTTATGATGGTAATACTCGTAGGAAAATCAAAAAGGATTAATGCAAATTGCAGACAGGATTTTTCTATTTCTAGGCTCTTCTTAACAGTGTGAACTTTTGACGCATACCTATGCTTGATAACAGATATTTGTTTTAGATTCATTCTTGTTGCGATGCTGTAAGTTAGATTTTTAAAATTGTTACACGTTTTGCTCTGCCCTTTGGAAATTTTAAACTTAGCCTCAAATACAAAACAATTGGTAATTGTTCCGTTCATCAATATCAACTCTGGGTAATGGGATGAATGGTGCAATTTATTTATTGGATTTTTATCGGGGAAGCATATTTTGAACAACTGATAAAGCTGGAAAATTGCAAACTCTAAATCGTGAATGTTTTCTTGAAGATATGTGTGGGAGAATGAGTAAAAGTTGATTTTGAGCATAACACCGACTATTTAAACATACTTTGGATCAACTGAAATGAATTTATGGAACATGTACGGGAATGCACGCAAAAGCAGCCAACATTGTGATGCTGATTGAGGAATTGAGTTTGATCGAGACTTCAGGATAGCTAAAGTGAAATTTACTGAAGGTTTGTTCTCTACTTCACATAAGCCATAATCGAAATTTTCTATGGTTTCATTGATGTGTTCACATGTGAGAATTTTTCGGACATCCACTAGATTTTGAAGTATAAGCTTAATGATCATATTGACACCTTCACATAAGTCATGCATAGGGTCCATAGATCTATCCTTTCCATAATTGAAATACCCTATGTTATTTAAACAGCATTCCTCAATTAACCCACATTCAGATTTTGTTATGCTGGAATCACGAATTGATTGCAAATCAGTTTCAATAGATTGTGGTGTTCTGTGTAAATAACAGTCTCCAAATTGTCCTCCCCTGAAATCATCACGAGAAATGTAACAAACCCTACAAAATAACTTGGATTGAGGCCCCATAATGTTAAAAATGTCATGCAAAGCAGCAGTGTCCCCGACAACATTTACCAGTATAGCGTGTAAATTATAGTGAATCTCATCTATTTTCACAATTATGCCTGCTTCTAGCGCTTTGAGGTCATTAAGTAAAGGCTGTAAAACTTTAGCATATCCGTACTTTTTCAAAATACTAGGTTGCACAGTAAGAGTTAAATATACACGATCAAGAGAAGAATTTACAAACGGATTAAAGTTTTGAATTTTAAAGCTTATGTTTGTTAATTTCTTTTTTCCCTTTCGTGAGGCTAATGGGTTAAGATATTCAACTTCATCTGAATGCAATAAAAGTCTTAACACACATGGAAAGTCTCTAAAAATACCTTGACTCCTGAATAGGGAACCATCTTGAAATCCTCTTATCTCTTTATCCTGTCTTGTTTCAGCTAGTACGGTAGCTCTTGCTTCCGGATTTCTCATAACAAGTTCTAGGATCTTGACAAGTTCTACATCTTTTACAATCCTTGATTTGCGTATCATCGTCGATCGCCCAAACTTCAAATGAGCTGAGCGATGAAGAACTAGTTTAGACACCTTTCGGCTGCCATAAACTATTTCTGTGACTGTTGGCACCGAACCACCCGCTTTATATGCCAAATAGGACAAATTGCTTTGGAGTGTTTTGACATCGGCGAACGGGTCCTTGAGCTCCAACGAATTTACAAGATCAATGAAATCATCATCTTTTTCACTTATATTCTTCTTTTCCGTGAACTGCTTCAGATTACCCAGAACTAATCTTTGATAAGTGTTGAGGAAGCTCGACGCTGCATCCATCATGGCTACTAGTTATTCTTCTGGTAAACTAACATCGCAACCTAATTTCGTAATGAGTTCAGCTGCCTGGTTTCTTACGTCAGTTATTCCTGCGGCTTTGCAAAAATACATGGGATTAACAATATTCCCATCAATCTCTTCTGTATCGTCCGACGTATCGTCGCCTAATTCTGAGACGACTGGACAGGATTGCGCATCCACTGCAGTGACTCCATTCAACTTAACTTCATCAGCAGCTCTGAGTCCTTGGTGTTTGATTATTATGTGGTTTCGGAAATATTTATAAAACCGAAATAAGGCATGGCAATCCCCGCAGGCAATTGGAACACTATTTCGTTTACTACACCGTACTTTATGATGAGATTTTATATGCTGTTTATAAGTTTTTTCTTCCCCAATTACAAACTCTTGGCAGCCCAAAATGCGGCACTCAATGCCTGAATGATAGAACATATATACTGACATCAAATATTCAAAATAACATGATGAAACTTACCAACAAGCTGCCGATAGCTTTCGCCGTCGAGACATGTCCGTAATTGCTCCATCATGTTACTGCGCAAAACCAAACTGCGCCATTTTGAACTTAATGAAAAAATCTTCCAAACTCATTTACCCAAATCTGGGTAGATTATACTCATCTGTGAAAAAACAGTTTACTCATTTTTTGACGTCTTCATACTGGTTGCAAAAATGAGTACAATCTACTCAGTCACTGAGTTATCTCAAAATAGTGTGTAGTGATCCTCATAGCAAGAGATAAGCGGAAATTCGATTCAACGATTTGGCAACGGTGTTTATTTTATTCACAGAGGCTGATAACACTTGCCGCAGTGCAAAATTTGCACGATTGGCTCAGATTTGACAGCTCTCGCTACACGATTGCCTCAAAAATGGCTGCTTCTGCATATCTCTTACTATGAGGATCAATAATTTACACTTACAATTATTACAGAGGTTGATATACCTTCAATAGCCCCCTCGTTAAAACGCAGGCGTGATCGATAAATAACGGTTTCGATACCGTTTGCTCGTTTTGTTTCGGTTTTAACATGTAAAGCCAAGGAGAAGCACGAGTGAATCCGAGAGAGTCTGCTTATGTGCTCAGTAAAGTGGATCAGGAGGAAACGCTACGTCTCTCTTTGAGATACCTGGCAACGTGAATAAAAGAGAGAAAGGGAGAGTGTGTGTGTATGAGTTTCGGGATTTTATTTTAGCTGGCAGACAAAAAATGTGTTTGGTTCCGGCATTCGAGTGACTATACCACCCAAAGATGGACGTCTTTTGCGGGAACTCTGCGGACGAGACGCCAGGTCACGACAAAAATGGCGCAGTTGTACCTCATAAAAAGTAAGTATGAGAAGCAGTAAAGTGAAGGAGTAAATTTGTCGGAATTGAAATTAATTATGGTTTAAAGAGCATTAGAAAAGAAAAGACTCCGGTGGAGATGGACGGAGGTCTTGAAAAAAAAAATAATGGCCCTCTTGTTCAGTTCTGGATTTATCTTCCATCATGCAACCGCTTTTAATTATAATTTCATTTGAATTTTTTAGAAGCATTTTAAAATGTTCGTCCTATACTTTAACTTGAGCGCTGTCAGATTTATCACCACTCGGTGTCTTCTTATTTGTTCAACCAGGATTCGTCAATTTCGTTTGTTAGTTCTTTGTGATACACTCCGGGACTTGGCATTTAATGAATGCTATGTTCTGCCATGACGCGGTAACTGAATTACAAACAGCACAAGAGAAAACTTCAACCAAACTCTTTAGCTAGTAAGCTGGTCGTCCTGAAAAGGACGGATTTAATTGACGCGGGAGAAATAGTTTTCGATTTCCCTTGGACTTTCTTTCTTCGTTCAGCTCCTCATCGTTGTGGTTGGCCATCTGCAGGTGCCGTGGGATGATTGATTCTTGTCTCGTCATGGGCGGCTTCAGGAGCTATGTTTCTCGCAACGAGGTTGGCGGTTCATCGGCACCAACGCTACTCTGATTAACGACTGCTCGCCAGGTTACCCTCCTTGGGATGCAGGAGGTTTAGCAGGAAACCATTCTGTGAAATGGTCACATCGGAGAAATTTTTTTTTTCAGCTCCTCGTTGCGGATGACCAGCTGCAAGGGACGTGGGATGATTCTGGTCTTCTGGCGGCGTTTTCCATCGGCGTTCTCGCCGAACACGTCTGGTTGGTTGGTCGTTCGCACATGTTTCGCAATTGCTGGCACGGTAAATGCGGCAGTATGAACCAATCCATTTTCGACCAATAGCTTTGTGCGTTCAGGAATTTTTTGTGGGACAGGCCACAAGACAGCTTTTGAAGAAGAAGAAGACATTCGTTACCCGTTTCTTATGACCTTGCTAGGGAAAACACATTTTTTAACCTGTTGATATGCAAATTTGTATGGGAGCAAAAGAAGGTCATTTACAAATGAAAAATTGAACTACTTATAGTAATTGAACTTCTTTCAAATTTGAATGCGAAAAATTGATGAGTCTTTTTGATCAAATGGTGTATGCATGAAGTCATTTTGTTTAGTCAAACGAGAGTTATAAGTGTTCAAAACCTTTCACTTTTGCGTAACGCTCTCATTTTTCAAAATTTTCTATAACGGCACCCGGTATAGAAAAGAGACACGTAGTCCTACGTTAAAAAGAGCTTTAAAAAATAAGACTCCGGTAGTGATGGACGGATGTCTACTTTTGAAAATTTCTACGCAACATGGGCAGAGAAATAAAATTAAAAATAAAGGAGTTCCGGTGGAGATAAACGGTGCTCTCACACATAAAATAATACTAGTCCGGTGAAATTGTCGATTGATGAATGTTTTTTTTCATATATTTTTTCAGTAAAACATCAAAGAAAAAGATTTTGAAGCAACTGAAAGCCGCTGTCGAAAAAAAAACAATACACTTCGGGAACAAATCGCACTTCTGCAAACAGAACCGACTCTAGGCGAAGGTATTCAACAGGCTTGCTCGAGCATAAGAAGAGAAGAAATTGGAGAGCCAAGAAACTACTCACTTCTTTTGTCCACGATGAGCGGTTGGACGCTAGCAATACTAAACGTGCCTGAGTGCGTCCCCACGGATAACGAAACGGAGATAGACAAAAAAGCGTTCGAATACTGGACAGCTTTGCAGCTGATTAATACGGCGGATGAGCAAACGAAGTTTCAAATGTTTAAAATCAAAGCTGGCCCAAACCTTAGAGATATACTTAACACAACTGCATCTTCTGCAGGGATGCCGTCCGAAGTGACGGAGCCGTTTTCAAATGCAATTGCAAGACTTAATGCGTACTTCGGATCCAGGACTCCAACTTCATTCAGAGAGCAGTATCCAGTTTGTACGACGAGTTTGCAGTGCCGCAAAATTATGCGATTACAAAGAAGACGAGGAAATGGAAGCAGTCGTACGCGTAATGACCAAAGGTGCTTCGGATAATCGGGTACCAATCTTGGCCCGTTGAAACTAGTATCAAGGACCTTTTCGACCTCATTCGAGAACATGAGATTGAAAAATTGAATGAGGAGGATTTCCAGAATAGCCGTGCCAATACGGGAGCAGCAGCGGTGGCAGCTGTTTCTCTACGATCAAATGAAACTAATGGACAGCGTCAAGGCAGTTTTCGACCCAACTATTGGGAAAGCCGTCGTGGCTTCGGTGGCCAACGAGGATTTTTCCGAGGTCAGCGAGGATTTTTTAGAAGCGGTAGAGGTAGAGGTTTGGCTTATCAAACATTCTCTCGCGATCAAATATGCTGGCGTTGTCATAGTATTTGTCTTCGCCCGGAAAAATGTCCCAATGCTTCGAAAGAATCCTACGGTTGCGGTCAAATTGGTCACATCGCTCGATCCTGCACACAGAAAAGAGAGCGGTCTACTCAGCCAAGTTCATTGAAGCGTCGTTGCGATCGATATGAGGAAGAGATTGAGAATAAAATCGTCATAGTGAAAAAAGAAGAAGAGGATATCAACAGGGTAGAAGATAGCAAAAGTGATGCAACTTGATTTGATCAATTAATTTGCTACTGACTAACCCTTATTCACTCATGAATCGTTTCTTTCAAAGTTGTTTTGTGACATTTTTTTTTGTTATAACTCACAATTACTCCGAAAATATTTTTTTTCTCTTTCGTTTCTCCCTTGCTCACGAATTAATTTGAACGGAAAATAAATAAATGAACTAAACACTAACTCTCTTGTAAATGTTTCTCGTCTATATTTTCAAGTTTACACTAAACTTAACACGAATCTTGAAAATGGAATGATAGCCATTTGTAAATTATTGGTCTCGATTACAGGTTGCTTCTGACACGATTGCAATTAAGAAACCGTGTTATAGAACCTGCAGTGTCGTGTGTCAAACTATTCGTGTCGATATTGCCAAAATTGGCGAATCGCGGACATTCCACATACCTTTTTCATTGACTCAGGTGCACATGTGAACACTATCACCAAGACATCATTCAACGAAATTTTGGCTAATGATAATGCACGTTGTAACATTCATGCTTTGAAATATTCCTCCGATAAATCATTGAAAGCATATGCCTCGGATGGACAGATTGATGTAATCGCTACGTTTTCAGCAAAATTGTTTATTTTGAAAGACAGACCTGTCACAGTAGAAAAGTTTTACGTTGTGAACGAGATGCGAGCGCTCTTAGAGTTTAATACGGCAGTTCGATACAGCGTTCTGGCAGTTGGATTAGATGTACCAGTGCCTAGCATTCATTTTTCTTCGCCTTGGAAGTGTGAACTAAGCGTTGCTGTTTGTTCACAAACTGCGTCTTCTAAGGAGTTACCGAAGTTCAACATTCCTCCGGTATCCTTTAAATACAATAAAGAGATGCCTCCTTCTCGGGCAGTGTACACGAACATCCTTCAGCCTACAAAGAACTTACAAGGCAAAAACTGGTCGAACTTTTGGAGATTGGCATAATTGAAAAAGTAACAACAGAAATGGACCGTTCTTTCTGTTCGTCTCTGCTGGTTGTACCGAAAGGAAAGAAGGACATCAGGTTCGTTGTGGACCTTCGAGGACCTAATCGCTGCATACACCGCACTCCGTTAAGAATGCCAACGTTCGAATCAATTCTGTTAGATCTACATGGAGCAAAAGTTTTTTCGACTATCGACTTATCGAATGCATTCTTTCACGTGGAGCTCGATGAAGAATAGTGTTATGTTCTTGTGGGTGTTTCCGGTAAAGAGTTATATTACGGTTCGAGTAGCGCAACAAATCGTTTTAATAATTCGGACGGATTAGAAGAAAATACATAACAAATAGCGTCATTTAACCAACTTTTACGCCGGCTACCAAATGTATCGGTATCAAAGACTTCCTTTCGGTTTGTGTAACGCCCCAGACATTTTCCAAGAAACGATGGAAACAATAGTCTTGCAAGGATGTGAGGGTGCGGTCAACTATTTAGACGATATTTTGGTCCACGGTAAGACACAAAGCGAACACGACAGAAACCTTGAGCAAGTAATGATGTGTCTGGCTAACCATAATGTAAGAATAAATCATGCTAAATGCGATCTGGGTAAACAATCGGTGAAATTTCTGGGCTTCAGGGTATCCTCTGATGGTTGGAAAATAGAAAGCGAGAAGATATCTGCAATCAGATACTTTAGAAGCCCGCAGACAAGTGCAGAGGTGAAAAGTTCGGACTCTGTGAAGTTTTGGTGCAATATGACTGTGCTTCTAAACCAAGAATCAAAGGTTGAGCATCAAAAGCGCTTTCGGGAACGGAGCAAAAGTACCCGCAAACACAAAAAGAGGCCCTTGCTATGGTTTGAGCAGTAGAACGATTTTCCATGTACTTGATGAGTATACACTTTACGATTCGCACAGACGCCGAGTCGAATGAATTCATATTTGGAGGACTCCATAGGATCGGCAAGTGGGCAGTTTCCAGAGCAGAAGCTTGGGCCCTGAGATTGCAACCCTATTGCTTCAATGTGAAAAGAATCCCCGGTGAATTGAATGTTGCTGACGCACTTTCAAGGTTGATGGAGAGGCCCCAAACAGTAGAATCGTTCGACGATTTGAGCGAAAAGCAGTTGCTGTATTTGTTGGACGCAGGGTCTATTGAAATCTCCTGGGAGGACATTGAATATCAATCGCAAGACGATGAAGAGCTGAGTAGAGTTAGATTGGGAATTAAGTGGAAAATTGGGAAAGTGGACTACGCAGATTTGAAAGTCAAGCAGATAAACTACATGTGCTTGGATCTCTAGTGTTCAAGAATAATCAGGTCGTTCTCCCATTGACTTTGCGTCAGAAAGCTCTCCGTACAGCTCATCAAGGTCACGTAGGCATAGGATCTACTAAAAGAATATTTCGAGACTATTTTTGGTGGCCATCAATGAGTAATGAGGCTTAGGATTTTGTAAAAAACTGCGAAACTTGTCTTTTGATCTCAAGAAAGAATCTACCTATTCCGCTTACAAGCAGAGAGCTCCCTCATGGACCCTGGGAGATGCTTCAAATAGATTTCTTCATTGATCGAGAATTTGGATTTGGAGAATTTCTAGTGATCGTCGACTTGTACTCTAGATACCTTCACGTCATTGAGATGAAAAGGACAGATGCGGAATCAACAAATGAAGTGCCAAACAAGGTATTCTCGGTGTGGGGTCTATCTCTCTCTCTTCAAAGCGATAACGGACCGCCTTTCCAGAGCGCAAACTTTGTAAAAACATGGGAAAGTAAAGGGTGCGTGTTCGAAAATCGATCCCTCTAAGCCCACAGTCCAACGGAGCTGTCGAAAGGCAGAACGAAGGACTTTAAAAAAACCTTAGCTGCTGCAAAGCTTGACAATGCTAAATGTAAAGATGCATTACATCAGTACGTACACGTACATAATAAAGTAAGACCCCTCTCCCGTTCGAACTTTTTGTCGGGTGGAAGTTTAGAGCGACTTTTCCTTGTCTTTGGACAACAGATGATAATCAAGAGCTTGACCGTGAAACAGATGCCCTTTCGAAACTACAGAGCAAACAATATGCCGATGAAAAAAGAGGAGCAAAACCGTCAGACCTAGCCGTTGGAGATAAAGTAGTATTGACGCAACAAAAAAAGCTCAAATCCGACGCCACATTCGGCAGGGTACATTTTACAATAGTAGCAAGAGAGGGATCAAAGTTGGTAGTACGGGGTGAACGTGGTGTGATGTATTCCCGAAATGTTGCAGATGCGAAAAGGGGGTTTGAAAATAACGATGAATTGAATGGTGAACCACCAACTGACCCAGATTTTCCAGAAACAACCATGGATCATGGTGAGTGCAATGTGGATATTGAGTAAGGGCAGGTTTTAAATCAGAAGCACTACAAAAACAAAACAAACAAACAAACATTTGTGCTCAAAATATTTTTACATTACTATTTGTGTTCTTTTCAGTAAATAGTGACATCGAGTTGCCTAATAATTTGTCGTCAGTCAATGCACACTGTGCCAGAATGAAAAATTAGCAGGAATAAATTATTTCACTATGAAGATGCAACTTTAGACCAAAATTTAATTTGGCAAAGTTGCAGCTTATAAATAGGGCTTTAATTTGACATCAGTTTCAGTTAGGGTGGTCCTTGAGTATATTGAAATAAAAATTCTATCTTTCACATATCTTGACATGAAGCAATACAATTTTCGACAAAGTTGTTCCTTATTAAATTTAAAGCAACTTTGCTGTAAAAACCATAGTCGTAGGTCTTTTGTCATTAGTTATGATCATTTTTACGCCTAAGAGTACACAGAGAGGAATTTGATAGTCAATTTTACCATTATTGGGGGTTAGGATGACTATTGCAGCATAGTGATTTTGAACAGACTATGATCATGGTCAAAAATACCATTAAAAATAGTTAATCCAACATTTGCCATAATGTCGGAATAGTCCTTGTTACCATGATCATAGTCAAGAATGCAATGAACGTAGTGAATTCGTCCATTTTCATGGTTATTGTAACAATTATTGCAATAGTCACCTTGACCATGATTTAATTGTCGGTATAACGATAGAATTTTTCTCAGAGTAGGGTGGCCCTGAAAAAAATAGTATTTTTCGCCTAACTTTTTCCTCTTAAGTTTTATGAAAACGGTGTTTTCAGCAATTTTTAGAACTTGATTAAATACACACTTTGATGAAGAAAAAACGTTATTTCATACATCCGTTCAAATATATCGTGATTTCAGTCCAAAAATTACGATTTTTTCAAATTACATTATTTTTTAAAGGGGGAAAAACGGAGATGCAAATACGATTGCATATGAATGACAAAGAATGTATGTCCTTTCTAAAATAAAATACTTGATTTTTACTTAAATGTTGATGGCAATGACGAATAAATCACCATATTTCAATAAAAAACTATATTTGCATTGTGTTCAGTTTAAATCGATGAATTTGCTGATAGTTATTCAGTTTGGCAAGGGTAAAAATTTGGAAACATATTTAAAATACTTATCATGAAAGTTAATTTGAGGGACGAGGAAGAAAATGAGGAAGAAATTATTTTGACCATGAAAATATATTTTTTGCAACACACTGTCTTTGACAAAGTGTATTGCTTAAGAAACTTTATTTTGATAAAATTTATAGTTTAAGTGGTCTTTAAATATATAGTGATTTTGAAGATGTCTTTCGTGATCTATCAGTAATATAACATGTTTATCAATAAAAGATAATCGATGCTGTTGTTTGCGATGTTTTTTTTTCTATATAGGGTGAGGGGATGTAATGTTAGTCCAGCTCTTTTAATCGGTATATGCACCAAATATGTAATTAATTCAGCGATAACCAACGAAGTTATGCTTCTATTAAGATGACCGATTTAATTCGAAGTAATTCAGATATTATTAATCATATAATATCCGTGTAACTAACGACTTTCTCAGTTTTTCTGACATCATTATTTCGCTGGTTAAGCCGAATGCTGCCTTGATGTACCGAACATATTCACACATATAAAGTAATAATTATTTAACGAGAAAACGGTGGACCCAATGTTAGGGACATATTTTTTTCTTTGTTCCCAACTATGGCCAGTTGTCTGAATAACTTAGTAACAATGTTATTGGTAAAATTGTCAATGGAAAGGTATCAGTTTCGATTTTATATTATCCAAATGGCTCATCTAAACACAAACCAAAGGAACAAAACCTATTCAGAGTGAATTATTATGTGTTCATTATCAAAGGGTCAATAAATCATATTTAAAAATCTCTTAAGTATTTTAAAGCATATTAAGTTTAGTTTGTTTTGAGAAAATTTCTGTTTTGTTAAGTGAATAAAGCTGGCAATGCCTTAATTCATAAAATCAGGAAGAAACCCGTACGAAGACAGCATTTCATAAAAAATCGACCGAATGGGACGAACTTGCATCCATGAATAGAGTCTTTGATGCTTATAGGCCGTCATTACATCCACAACCCTCGAAAGTTTCTGACTTTATAAAATTGTTGTATTTGTAGAATTGTATTTTTTTTTGTAGTTGTAGATTCATTTATCCTAAATTTTAAATAGTGGATGTTTTTACCCTTCTTACAGAGAATATGTAGAAGCATAAAACACTCGAGACTTAAGGCCAAGCTACAATGCGGAGCGCAGCGGCGCGGTGCGGCAGTTTTTGACATAAAATATATGGATTAACTGTCAGAAACTGCCGCACCGCGCCGCTGCGCTCCACATTGTAGCTGAGCCTTTAGAGTACTAGCAAATGATTGAATAATTTAAAACCGTTATTATAAAACCATTCAGAAATTTTCAGCACTTGAAAAAATCCGAAAGCTAGCTACTTTCGCACAATTTATAATTTTCGTACGTTCTTGGCATGTATGTGATTATTAAAATGAACACATTGCAAATATAGTTTTTTTATTAATATATATGGTGATTTATTCGTCATTGCCATCAACAGTTAAGAAAAAAATCAATAATTTTATTTCAAAAGGACATGCATTCATGGTACCATTTAACCCCAAACTCTTCTAAATTCACCTGAGTATTTATATACAAAAGAGACCTCTTATCTTTGTCATTCATATGCAATCGTATTTGCATCTCCGTTTTTCCCCCTTTAAAAAATAATGTAATTTGAAAACAATCGTAATTTTTGGACTGAAATCACGATATATTTGAACGGATGTATGAAATAACGTTTTTTCTTCATGAAAGTGTGTATTTAAACAAGTTCTAAAAATTTGCTGAAAACACCGTTTTCATAAAACTTAAAAGGAAAAAGTTAGGTGAAAAATACTATTTTTTTCAGGGCCACCCTACTCTTAGGCGTAAAAATGATCATAACTAATGACAAAAGACCTACGACTATGGTTTTTACAGCAAAGTTGCTTTAAATTTAATAAGGAACAACTTTGTCGAAAATTGTATTGCTTCATGTCAAGATATGTGAAAGATAGAATTTTCATTTCAATATACTCAAGGACCACCCTAACTGAAACTGATGTCAAATTAAAGCCCTATTTATAAGCTGCAACTTTGCCCAAGACAGTTTTGTTCTAAAGTTGCATCTTCATAGTGAAAATAATTTATTCCTGCTAATTTTTCATTCTGGCCCAGTGTGCAATGTTCGACCCAAACGTCAACAAAGGAAACCAAAACGATTTGATGATATGATGATGTACTGTATTTTTGATTAAGAGCATGGGAAGGATATCATGTAGAGAAGTGATGAAGAAGAATACAAAATATTGTAATACTCAAAATGAGTCTTTCCGGTTTAACGTGAATAAAATGATTATATGATTTACACTTACAATTATTACAGAGGTTAATATACCTTCAATAGCCCTCTCGTTAAAACGCAGGCGGGATCGAAAAATAAAGGTATCGAAATTCGTTTGCTCATTTTGTTTCGGTTTTAACATGTAAAGCCAAAGAGAAGCACGAGAGAGTCCGAAAGAGTCTGCTAATGTGCTCAGTAAAGTGGATCAGGAGGAAACGCTACGTCTCTCTTTGAGATACCTAGCAACGTCAAAAAAGAGAGAAAGGGAGTGTGTGTGTGTATGAGTTTCGGGATTTTATTTTAGCTGGCAGACAAAAAATGTGTTCGGTACCGGCATTCGAGCAGGGTTACCACATGGACAGATTTATCTAGATTGACACAGATTTTTTTCATATTTTTCATACAGATATCTGTACGTAAAGATTACAGATTTTTGAGATAAACCAAGATTTTTAAGATTTTTGGCAATTGCTTGTCCACTTAAAAACCTCAAATTTATAATATGTGTACATTTCAAGATCCAAGTTTTTTACCAATTCTATTTTCATTGTGTTGCTTTAGGCGCATGAAGCAAAAGAAAACAATTGACACTGACACCAACAATCAATTCGAAACTAGTGATTCAAAATTGGCTCACTGTTTCAGAACTCCTTGGTCCCAAGTGCACTCGACACCTTGCACTTCGCAATACATTCTTCCTCTTTTTTGTATAAGAATCATTGTTTTTGTTTTGATTCGGTTTGTTTGTTCACCAATATATGAAAGGTTCTTCGATGTGAGATGCATTTTTATGGGCGTTTCATTAAGCTTGGGGCCTATGTGCTGGTACTTCCTGAGCCAAAAACTATATCCATTTTGTTCTTGACTATCCAGCCCCTGCTAACGCTATAGTGACATCTAACAGACTGAAAATCAGTTTGTGTGAGTGCCCCAACATTATTTCTACGTAATTTTTTTGAGATAATCTTATATTTTTTTTTATCATAGAATTTTCCAAAGATTCTATGGAAAGATCTCAGACATTCCTTGAGATATTATTTCTGGTGTTTCTATAGCTATTCTTCAGAAGTTTGTAGGCATTCCTCTAGGGATTCTTTCAAAGGTTCTTTTGGCATCTCATCGGCAAAATTTCAAAAAATTCTTTTTTGGCAGAATCCCTGAACTTTTAAAGTGTTGTGAATCAAGAAGAATCTCCGGAAGACACCTGAAAGAACTACATAAAAACTATAGAATAATTCCTGAAGTTATTCTTGGTGAAAATCCTGATTAGTTGAAGAAATTTAAGAAGAATGCTTTGCATGAATTCGATAATCTCATTTATAAAGTTCTGAATTTAAAAAAAATCGCAAGGTGTTTTGTAGTATTATTTTTTAAATTTTGCCTAAAATGACTAAAGGAATTTTAATATATAGTTCACTAAAAAAATACTACAATAATTTCTTCTATTCCGCTGGAGAAGTATTTGTCTCAATGTTTCTTGAGAAAATTTCCTACAGAGATTTCTACAAAAAATACTGTTCCTCCAATATAGAAGCATTTCCATGCATTCACGCAGAGACATTTTGGAGAGCTAGAAAAATGTTTTTTGTGGTTATTTTTGCTATTAAAATCATAGTTATTGCGAACGTGATTTTTTGTTATCTTTGATATAGTTCTGCAGAGTGAAAACCAATATTTATATTGCGAAATTGTAAAACAGTTCCAGATCGACGGTACCGATTACAAATAAAAAAGCTTGTAAGCTATCGATAAGAAGGAGCATCGGTGATGATGGGTTCTGATCGATCCGATCAGAAGCTGCAAAAACGTGAAGACTGTCCCTATTTGATAATTATAAACATGTGCAATCAGCTGAAGTCTCACTAATGGTTCTTCTTGCAAATATTTGTGAGGATGAATACCTAAGACACCTATTACCTTCGGAGTTTATGATTTCAAGATACAACTTCGTAAGAAGTCGAAAATATATATATCGGGTTTGCAGCAGGACAAATCAAGCTGAACAATGCATTAGATCCTAAGTAACATTGAGAGATTCTTTTTGTCGACTTTCTCTTTGATTGATAGCTTATCTCTTAAACGATTTGCTGATGTTTGCGACGTATTGGATCCTTAATCACACTTTATACTACCGTAATGTATGATGAAAATAATTGAACATGTTTGTACATAGCCGTAAGGACGCAAAGAAAAAGTTGACAAAGAGAGTCTCCCAATGTTACTTAGGACCTAATGCATTGTTAAGCTTGAAATGCTTAGATTCTGAACTCGCAATGATACCAGAAAGGAGACTTTCTACTCGACCTGTTGTGCTTACTATACCGAGCTGAATCAATAGATCATTAGAGCACGTTGACCTGAACGAGAGAGTCTCGAATAGATCAGATCTCTTTCGGTTCTGTGAGCAACAGGCCACCAGAAATGAGTTTCGGGAGCTGAGCGGCAATCATCTGCAAGGACATCTACTCGATGATAAACATGTTGAGAAAACTCCGGTGTTTCAAAAGGGTTTCTGATTCACTATGAACTATACTACTGACTGTTAAAATCAACACGACCTGCATCGTTATTCGGATCAAATCGATAAATCATCCGTTAATACCGTTAAGTTCCAGTGTACCCAGTCCTAAGCTTGCAGCAGCTTCCCAAATCTGACACAGCAAATGCTACTATACATCATCGGAAGGTTTATCACCTCTTCCTGCATATCTTCTCGATAGCAAAACTGAAAACTCACTTATTCCTGAAATGTACATGGTATGTTAAAACCACTGATAGAAATCAGGAATCATTCGGCAAGTCCCAGTGTTCTTCGATGCGTTCAAAAATCCTGCCAAACCAACAACCAACGTCATCGAACCAAAATACGAAATCATTGCCGCACCAACAAAGCATGATACGCCTAACCGAAACAACTAACTAGTATGTCGAGCTTCGTTCGGCAAAAGCAGAGTATGGATTTCTGGCACAATTACACTCAAGAATCGCACTGAAAAATTTCAACCACCAGCATCACTACCCACAGCAACAGTCCTTTATGCCCACAACAGCGCCATCAAGTGGATCATAGAAGTAGTCCGTCGGATCAAAAGTCATCACATAGCACTAGCTATTAACAACAGCAGCAACCATCACATAGAATCAATTTATTGTCCCATCAAGCATCCGCTCACCAACAGTCACACTTTTTGCTGTTGCTTTTATCATCAAAGAGACCAACAGTCACACTTTTACCGGTCAAGGAGACGATCGTACTAATAAAATAATGCAAATACCAAAACGATCGAAATGCACCGAAAATTCTCTAAATAAGATCACACCATCTATCGACCAAATCAAGCCAAATTCCACATATTAAAAATAGAGAAAGCAGAAATATTGTGTACCCATCAAATCACCGCGGTAGATAAATGATTCCCTAACAATCTGCAGTAACAGACGCTGTTTTAATACAAATAAACATTTCGTTCGACAGAACAAAAGAAATCATCGAGATTTGAATTACTGTTATATAATTTGATTTATTTTTGCAAGTCAAAAGCAAGAGAATTGTGGAATAAAATTGATAGGATAGGTAGTTTTTTTAAGGAACTAATTCTTCTATTATTATCCAGCAAAATAGAAACTATGAATAATTTTTCGTCTAGACACTTGACCAAGTTCGTTGAAGTAGCAGCTTTTCTTATAGAATCCATACTTTGGCAGCTGACAACCAGTGCCTCTCTATCTGCTGTTGCTGATAATCGATTATCTTCACTTCCTTTCTGGTTGCTTCAATTTTTTCTACTTAGATTCTCTTAGATGGATGCCTCGATTTAATAGATTAGTACGGTCAGCTTTACAGGAACGATTTTTTCATTGAGCGTAGGGATGACTGCAGTTAGACTGCTTTCCATTTCACCTGGCTGTTGACCGTACAAGTCGCAACTTCGGTATCATAGTTCCGGTCGAAATCGATTGCATGCTCTCCACTGACCGGGCTCCAAAAGACGTAGACACCGACTAACTTAGGCATCTTTATACGAATCCATTTCACGGCTCACCAGTTTTGAAAATTTTCCAATAACTTATCCACCACCTAGTTTGATAATAGACACACTTCAATGTAGGTCACATCGTCGTCACTGGACATCCCGCCAAATCAAATGCGATTAGAATGTCTTGCTCTTTTCACGGTCACTTTGTTGAAGTTTCCGACCGCCCTCCAGTTCCGCTGCCGGGCGAACTGATCCAGATCGTCATGCTGCCATTTGAAGCCCTCTGCGGTTGGGAGCAAAAAAATTCAAAAGCTTGAGTTGTACACATTCTTATAAATACTCACTGTTAGCATCGGCCATCTCTTTGACTGATCTCGAACATGCTGTCGCCTCCACTCGATGAGCATGCAGAAAAACTTAAGCATCTTCCGATGGTTCACCAGTGCTACAATCTGGACCAACTCTCGTTTTGAATAGCACTGTAGGGCATTCTTGAACAGCTCAATTACTTTGCCGGCAAATATGCTCGATTTCTTTCGCTCAGTTGAAGATTGCTTTCGTTTCACCATCGAAATCAATATGTTCATCTCATAATGAACTCACACGAACCTCTCAAATATTCTGTCAAAATAACACTGCAAATCAAAACAAAGGCGCAAATATGTATAGCAAGGTGCTGGCTTCAAGGTGTAATTCGGACCAAGGGGTTCTACAGTGATCAATTCAAATCGCTAGTTGCTCATTGATTGTTGCTAGCCTTATTGCAAATACGTTTCTATCGGCCAATCACTAATATAGTTTGATGGTATAGATCTCTGATGAGTATATATCTGTTTTATTTTGAATTCAACTCAATAGCAATTATAAAAACCCGCATTAATCCACCGATGGTGAGACTGAACCCTTCTTACACTTCACTAGAATTACGAACTCAAATGTGGCCAATATTGTACTGGATACATATTTTCATCAGAAATTCCAGGAAGATCCAGGAATATTCGATATGTCATACATTCAGTTTATAAAATGAACTATTTGTCAATCCTGAACGTAGTGTTCATCGATGTGATTAGAATATTGCCATAAATAGTCTTTAACGACCTGTTAATGTTAATTATATAAAAGGGGAAATTACATAAATATTTGAAATTTCATATAATCAGTCCATAGAATAAATAGAATGCAAGCGGCATCGATTGGTGTGATTGGTCTTGTTCGGTTTTGCACTGCAACGAGTATATTGTCATCTCACAATTATGTGCTCTCAGGTATTGTTTTGGTCATATCTTCATGAAGGATTATCCAATCATAATGAAATTTTGACCAGTTATTTGGAGATATCATAGCTTTGATTTGGCACCAACAAAACTAAATACACAAATAGCTCAGTATGTAATCGGAGACTAAACTGTTTGATTACTATTATAATAGGCCTTCAAGTACTGTTTCGTTCATATCTTCGTAACAAAATGTCCGAATGAAAAAAAAATCAAAAAGGTTCTATGAGAATGTTGTAGCTTCCATTTGCCGTCAACAGAACTAAAATCGGTTCACAGATGGCTGAGAAACCGATGTGACATTATTTGTAACGCACACACACACATACACACATACACACACACATACACACACACATACATACACACAGACATGTGCTCAGTTTGTCGAGCTGAGTCGAATGGTATATGACACTCGGATAAAAAGTCGAGTTTTCAAGCGATCTTAATACCCTTCTTTTGATGTAAGAAGGGTAAAAAGGGAACACACACACACACACACACACACACACACACACAGACACACACACACACACATACACAGTAAAAAGACCGAGAATTATGCGTTGAATAACTTGTCTGATCAATAAGCAAATGTATTACTTGGAGTCTTCAAAAGTGTTATTCAATTCAAAATTATAATAAAGCGTAATAGTAATGGAAGATACATTTTTCTTTTTATTTTTTATTTATATTTCATTTAAATATATTTCTTTCCCACTTTTTTTTTCCTCCTTTTATACTCCAGTTTTGCCTTCTTATATTTTAAAAGTTCAAGTTTATACTATAATTCTGCTTTTCTATCCTTCTCTTTCTGATGCAAAAAAGCTCGTCGTTCCTTAACTTCTTCCTCCGTAATTTAAACATTCTGCGGGCATACCTCACACATTCTCCGGTATGCTCCACAATATTTCTCATGCATTCAATCTGTTGCAGCAATAAGTCGTGATGGATACGCTGCGCAGTACGCGAGCTCTTGTTCTGTTCTGCGTCCTGAGTATTCTCAATAACCTTTCCTTCCTTTTCGGCTGGGTACCCTCCTTCAGCTGTGCCCAACTGCGGTTCGATGAATTAATCTATTAACGTAGGACTACGTTTCTCTTTCTATACCGGGTGCCGTTTCAAAATTTTGATAAATAAGAGCGTTACGCAAAAGTGAAAGGTTTTCGAACGCTTATAACTCTCGTTCGACTAAACAGAATGACTTCATTCATACACCATTTGATCAAAAAGACTCACAAATTTTTCGCATTGAAATTTGAAAGAAGTTCAATTAATATAAGTAATTCAATTTTTCATTTGAAAATGACCTTCTTTTGCTCCCATAAAAATTTGCTTATCAACAGGTTGAAACATGTGTTTTCCCTAGCAAGGTCATAGGAAACGAGTAAAAAATGTCTTCTTCTTCTTCAAAATAACTATTCTCCGTCCTACACAAATTTCTGAACGCACAAAGCTATTGGTCGAAAATTACATCATATTTGCGCTTCGCTCTGATTGTTCATACTGCCACAGTAACATTGCCAGCAATTATGGAACACGTGGGAACGACCGAATACCAATAATCAGTTCACGCTGTGCATCCGTATGCGACAGACGTGTTTGGCGAGCATGTTGTAGAAAACGCCGCCCGTGAAAACAAGAAGACCAGAATCATCCCACGTCACCTGTAGCTGGCCATCCACAACAACGAGGAGCTGAACGAAGAAAGAAAGCCCAAGTGGAATCGAAAACATTTCTCCCCGTCAATTAAATCCGTCCTTATAAGGACGACCAAATCAGTTTACCAAAAGAGTTGGGTTGAATTTTTCTATAGTGCTGTTGAATATGGCAATCATTAAACGTCGCGTCCCCGATTATATCACAAAGAACGTTGAACAACAAACAAACGAAAGTCTAGAAGGAATAATTCGAGCCAAACTGCAACACATCAGTGAACATGTGGTGGAGTTCGCCATTGATCCTAGTTATGCGTACCGGATTAGTTGCTGCTGGTGGGAAGCAAATTAGGCATATTTCTGTTGAGAAAATCATCCGTCTAGCGTGCACTAATTCAAACTAATTATTGTGGCGCAATAACAGAAGTTCGTCCCATTTGGTGCAATTTGTATCACATTGCCTTCGTTGGTACCGCCTTCTTTTGTGCAATAGCATCCGATGCCATGTCATACCAGCTCTTAGCTGAAATTTTGACTCAGTCTTACATCAATCGTGGTGCTGTGCAGAGGCTGTTGCAACACAGTTTGCGGCAGCAAGCACTCTGGATGGTGCACTGGCGTACAGTCGTTGCTCCCGCTTCACTTTACAGTGGATCAACTCAATTTTTGATTAGATCCACTTTTTACGAAAATTGAGTAACATTTCCGTGAGAGAAAAAGAGATAGCATACAATTGTACTCAAAAATTGAGTAAATTGAAGTGAATTTTTCTTTTGTCGGTTTGTAGTTCAATTACGCCGCGTCCCGGAGTATATCACAAAGAACGTTGTACAAATATCGAACGAAATTTTAGAAGGGAAGATTCGAGCCGAAGTGCGACACGTCAGAGACCGACTAGACTATGTGGTTGAGTTCGTTTTAGTTCATAGTTGTGCATACCGGATTAGTTGCTGGCAGTGGCTAGCAAATTAGGAACATTTCTGTTAAGAAAATCATCCGTCTAGCGTGCACTAATTAAAACTAATTATTGTGGCGCAATAACTGAAGTTCTTCCCCTTTGATGCACTTAGTATCACATTGACTTCGTTGAATGAAAATTTGATTCAGTCTTACGGTAGAGTAGTGCTGTGCAGAGCAAAATGTACTGTAGCAACGCAGTAGGCGTGCGACCACACTGGAGGATGCACTGGTGAGCATTCGTTATCCAGAGAAGTTGGTGCAGTTGACTGTATGGGCCGATAGTTCCGTCAACCTCCCGTCAACATCACTGCGAGAAATAAGGCTGCTGAAGCCTACGAGTTGATGGAAAAATGCCGCCCGTGACAACAACGGGACAAGAATCATCCCACGTCATTTGCAGATGGCCACCCGCTTCGACGAGGAGCTGAACCAAGAATACCAAGAAGAAACCCCAAGTTCAACCGTGAACAATGCTTCTCCCCAGTCAACTATATCTGTCCTTTTCAGTATGACCAAATCAGTTTGCTTATTAAAGAGTTTGTTCGGTTGAATGTCTCTCTTGTGCTGTTTGAAATTTCAATCATTCGATAGGAATCAAATAATTTTGGGAATGTATGTGTATGTATCGTAGAAAATACAACTATGGCCGTATCATTATTAAAACCAAACGGTCCTTTTTAGGGCCACCAAATGCTATCTAAAGAGTTTACAATAGAATTTTCTTACATATTTATTTCCCAATGCTGGTCTATCGTTCAGTTAGCACTATTTCGACCTAGACGGCAATCGGCAATAATAGACTATGAATTCCCAACAAACCACAACCATCTACAACGCAATAAGGATAATGATTTCCAGGTGGTCGATCATATCAACAGAATATGCTCTTAAGGTGTATTCTCGCTTCACCATCTCGGAAGGCAAACAGTTCCAGCTGCAAGGCTCGGAAGAAGAAAACGTACACGGAAGAAACAAAGTACCCAAAATTAAGTTCATTTCACCCAACTCTGGAGTTCGGAGCGGGCAGCCAAATTTGAGGATATGCCATAGTACTTAAATTTGAGTAACTGTATACAAAGTTTATGGTGGATAAATTTAACCTAATGCAATAAAACTCGTAAAAACCAAACAAGAGCACTTTTCCGCACGGTTAGTTAGTAAATGTTATACAACTTTTAAAATAAAGTGCTTTTCTCGTGATGATAGAATAAAACTATAAATTTACTTGATAATGTTATTCATTTTGCTTGTTTCTTAATTTTTAACAATAACGGCTAGTTTAATACCGTAACATATTTATTGTTTTTCGGTTTTTAAATCTAATATACTTCAAATAATAAAAGTATGCAAGTGACTTCCATTTTTACTCAAAAATTTGTTGTCAATGAAGTACTCACCCATTGAGTAATGCTTACCTAATGTGCAGAATCAAATTTACCCATCTCTCCAGTTCAACAACAGTACTCAACTTTAAGTTTAAAAATACTCAATTCTAGGTACTTTGTTTCTTCCGTGTATAGCACTTTATCTACCGGGTGTTGAAGCATTTCAACCCGATACTGTCGTTTCTCCAAAACAATAAGCATTATGAACAGCTTCATAATTGACATTTCCGAGCGGATTGAAAGCGTATCTGCCCGACTGACTTAAATCAATTGGCGGATGGCCCTGCCGCCTCTGGAAATTCAAACTGCCCCTCGATCAAGCTGCCGGGAGAGCTAGCTTAACACGAGGTTTCCGAGCGAACCGAAGCCATGGTCAAGTAAACCAGCTTCATGACGAAATGAGGTGGTGGCCGTAGCTGTTCCCTCGAACCCCTTTTCAGGGCCATCAAAACAACTGGAAAAGAAAGTTGACATGTGTTTTGGAAAGCTGGAGGCTGGGTTTCGGGATAATCCATTGTGAAAAACATCTTTCCTGTGCCGAAGCCGTAATGTTTTCAACATTTGCACTTTTGGCAGTGTTGTTCACACATAGGCCTAGCAGAAACCGTATGCAATTGGAGGTGAATGAAACCAGCTTCTTCAGTAAAAGTTTCCCAAATGAACAAAACTCATTCGCACTGCAAGGTATATTACGTGATGTAGAGTATCTTGTTATCATATGTCATACATATTATTTCCAGTGAAAGCAAGATGAATGAATTTATAGCCTATATCAAATAATAAAGATTGTAGTGCGAACGTTTAGTGTATGGGTATTCGATTTGGAAGGAAACCAATTTCGGCTCATTAAACAATCAAGCGATCTAAATTGCACATTGCTTCGTAGTCCTACGTCAACTTTGCGTACAACCCCATTGGGCTGTCCCTTCTAGTTTTTTTAAATTGATTATAACATACTCTCTACAAGTCTTTAATCGTCCTTATTGGTGGGCTAAAACTGTTGGCCATTGACCAGCTCGTTCCAAGCCTGCTCATACGAATGCCGGTTTATTCCAGCCGCTTCGCAAAAATTGTCCTCTCACCACCGACGGATTCACAGTCATCCGGTTAACCAGCAAGTTGAATTGCTTCCGGTTGGCCACTGGCATCCTGAAATCAAATATGTTTGATAATTAAATCCATCTTCCAGCATTTTGAGAAATAAAACTTACCTCTTCGGCTACATTTTTACCTCTTCGAACCGTTCTCGATTGCCTCTGACGTATCGACAGTACTCGCGTGAAATAGTCGTTCCAAGTAGACATTTGTCAATACAGATCGACAATCAGAGTGCAGTGAGAGTTCATCGAGGTTCATCCACATTGACAATTGTCGCTTCATACGGGAATGGGAATAGCATTTCTCGCGCGACTCGACCTGTTTCGATCCGCACGAGAAGTAGAATAGACACATTTATAATGGCCGACAGGGGTTTTCTTATCGATGAGCTTTTACACCACTTGGAGCATCCGTTACATACCCTGCATTTAAAATAAAAATCAGCAGCTTCAGCCATTGGAAGCAATCAACTCAAAAGAGTTGTCGTCTCTTCGCATACATGTCAAAAGAGTGATCGGATCGCTTCGGCAAAAGTTTTTAATTTTATCCGATGTTATTCCAATAAGTTTAATCCAAAGGTGGAACAATGATGTACCGGTTAGCGATCAAATACTAGTCGTAGCTTTAGGGTTAGTCAATTTGTGTCCTTCGATGGTTCGATGATCAACTCATATTTTAATGTATAATAATGTAGTGATAATAAACGAAGATTGTGTAATTAAAAATAAATTGTGGTTAAAATCTGTTTTCGTTAAATATATGATAAGCCTCAATGTTCCCAGAATTGAATATTTTTGTTTAAAAAAGTCTCCAGTTACAGTATGAGTTCTAATGGATATTATGGAATACCTATCGTAATATATTACTGTATATCGTTTTATTTTATTTTTCATTTATTTTTCAACAAAACAGTTCATTCATCTTTCAGTATAACGTTTTGAAATCAGCTCTGGTAAAATAACATTTTTAGAAAAAGCAACAGCCTTAGTTTTATAAAAGCTTATATGTGTCGTGACCTGGCGTCTCGTCCGCAGAGTTCCCGCAAGATACGTCCATCCTTGGGTAGTATAGTCACACGAACGCAGGGTTGCCACATTATTTTTCGTTCCCATCTTTAATTTTTACCAAAAAAAAACTTGTTTATCTGTATTAAACTGCAGAAAATCTTGGCAAAAATCTTAGCCTCAAATTTTGTGCCATAAAAGGAGAATGGAAACTTTTTAGGTGCCTGAATGCTTATGCACTTCTTTTAACCCTTCTTACATCAATAGAAGGGTACGAAGATCGCTTGAAAACTCGACTTTTTATCCGAGGCCCACAGGGCCGAGTGTCATATACCATTCGACTCAGCTCGACGAACTAAGCACATGTCGTGTGTGTGTGTGTGTGTGTGTGTGTGTGTGTGTGTGTGTGTGTGTGTGTGTGTGCGTTACAAATAATGTCACATCGGTTCCTCAGCCATCTGTGAACCGATTTCAGTTCTGTTGACGGCAAATGGAAGCTACAACATTCCCATAGAACGCTATCGATTTTTTGTTCATTCGGACATTTCGTTACGAAGATATGAACGAAACAGTACTTGAAGGCCGATTATAATAGTAATCAAACAGTTTAGTCTCCGATTACATACTGAGCTATTTGTGTACCGATTTAAGTTTTGTGCCAAATCAAAGCTATAATATCTCCAAATAACTGGTCAAAGTTTCATTATGATTGGATAATCCTTCATGGCGATATGACCAAAACAATACCTGAGAGCACATAATTGTGAGATGACAATATACTCGTTGCAGTGCAAAGCCGAACAAGACCAATCACACCAATCGATGCCGCTTGCATTCTATTGTGTCGCATCTGGAGCGTTGTATATCACATACAGCGGACTAGCCACACGATGCGACTGTATAGAATTAGAGCAGCATCGATTGGCTCGAGTGGTCTGGTTTTGAACTGCAACGAGTATATTCGAAAATTACACAAAGTCTCCATTTACTATTTTCAACGAATATGTACTTATTAAGCATCTTGAATCCATATCGATAATCCAAATTGAAGCTCAGGATTGAAGCTTTGTTAACGTCAAATTAAAGTTATAAAATCTTCAAATAAGTGTTCAAAATTTCATTATGTTAACTTCCCTTTTACCCTTCTTACATCAATAGAAGGGTATTAAGAGTCGCTTGAAAACTCGACTTTTTATCCGAGGCCCACAGGGCCGAGGTTCATATACCATTCGACTCAGCTCGACGAACTGAGCACAAGTTTGTGTGTATGTATGT
>JASCZW010014609.1:0-22481 GCA_034211315.2 Aedes japonicus
TTTTGCTCTCATATGATAAGTATCATGAATAGTGCATGAATAATTGTCATGAAGAAAACAGTCATGATTTGCCAGTAATTTTAATTTTTCTTTGTGGATTCCCTACAATATTTAACATCTTTAAAAAAGCCTTTTAAAGCCTCAGAAATAAGAATCCTTTTTAAAGGTTAAGAGGTCTGGGGCATAATTGTGAAGCTAACTGTTAAGCCATCCAATACACAAATATTGGTGAATTTTAAACGTCAGTTCTTCATTTCAATCATAAACTATCTGGTGTTTGAAGTGGGAAACATAAAATGTATTAAATACGTTTGAGTGCATCTGGGATAATAAATGAGATTTTGGCGGTTGAAAACCGATTCCAGAGACCCTTTACGTCATACTGAACTCTGACAATAACGACAGCTCATGTTATGGCAATTCGATTTATACATTGTTATTGATTTTTCACACGAATCCAGTTGATCTTGTTTACTCGTAATAATGATCACTTATTTTGAAACACTTTGAAGTTGTAGATGCGTACCACAAACACAAAAGAAGATATTGTAATGTTATTTTGTGATGTTAATAAAAATGAATAGGTTGGTTTACTTAACTTTACATTTCAGTATTGGAGTTTTGGTAAGTTAATGTGTGTGTTTACTCTGTGTTTTAATAGAAATTTCATCATGTTTCACTTTTTTAAGCACGTATGCTTCCAAAAAATAATTACTTTTTCAATTTTGGTTTTTAAGTGCGATTCATAAAAAAATAACTTCATGCATGGCACTAGTTATTGTGCTGGTTGCCAGAACTTTGAGAACACAGGGTGTGATGTTGATTCCTGCTATCAATTTCCAGCATATTTTAATAGTTTCAAAATGTCACAATATGGATTCAATTACAGTCATTTGAATGAATCAATACGTGTAGAAAATGATGAATTTAACTGATCATCAACCCCATGATGCTCAGTAGTTCGGTTAGTTACTTTATTTTCCCAGGAATTTATCTAGAAGAAACACATCAATCGAAGATATCGGCACTATAATGAATTGGAACTAAATTGTTATTTGAGGATTCATATATTTTAGGTTCAAATGAACAAACATGTTGTTCAAAAATTTATGATATAACTTTATATGAAATTCTTAAATTGGTAGTAGGTATTAAATTACTAAAAGAAATTTTTTTTACTTCAAATGAAATTTAATATGGTTTCTGGGATTGTAAAAATATACATATAAATTATTAATTAAATCCTCTAAATATATTCAATAATGATATTTCCTGGAAATTTATAGAATATTTCAAAAATAAAGTGTTGGTTGCTTTCTCAGACTACCTCTTATTTTTCAATTTTACAGCTTACTTCCCGTAGAATTTGATTCGAGAAAATAATTTATGGAGCATTTATCAAAGATTTTGTGAATGCGTTGAAAAATGCTAGTTGAATTTTCAATTTTCTCACCTCATTTTTAGCATTCAAATTAGACCTCTTTTGTAACTCCTTGCTCTTAGAAAAAAACTCAAAAAAAAAAAACCTTTGTGAATTTACAGTAAATACCTACAATTATTTAACTGAAACTAGGTGAACTTGATCCTGTCGAGACTTTTCCCGCGATTTTTTTTAATCTGGAACAGATAATGTATTTTCAATTATAAATTGATTTGTCTTTATACGAAATGTGTATGGTGGTACTTCAGATTGCGATAAAAAAATATAAGAACAATATATTTAGTTTGAGAACCTTAGACATTTTATAAATATTTTTAAGATCCCCAATAACTTTTCCCAAACATATGACCAAAATTGCACCAAAATTTCCTGCTGGGAGCTATGAATATTTGATCAACTGAAACCATTTTAATGTGACATCCGACCAAGAAATTCAATTAGTATTCCAAAATAGTGTCTCGCCTGGAACAACATTTCACGCTAACCCAGATTCCCGGAAACCAGATGCACTCAATTGGTTTTGCACCAACAATTTTCTATGGCTTGAATGAGATTATGCATCCAACAATTGGCAAAAATTGCAATCGGTCAATAATTGCCAAATTTACAATTTTTTGCTTCGTTAATCAAAGCTTTTTATCGATCCAGCGCACTCGCGCAAACCAGTTGCTGACAATGCCACGCTCTGCTACGCTGCGCACGGCTGGTGTAAATTAGAAAAAAGCAAAACGCGCAGCTTTGAGACCGGCTGCTGAATTTTTTGCACCATTCTCATTCAATTAAACACAGATTTTCGTCCACTATTTTCAGAGCGTGATAGTAATTAATCTTTCCAGTATGAAAGTAAATAGTGTTCAGGTAACTACGAGAGTGAAATATAGTTTTTGTGCGGAAAGTAATAGGCGAATCCTGGCTTTTAAAAGGTAAACAAAGACGACAGTACCTGTCTGTGGGAAATGAGCACTGGTTGACAAATTCAGGTGTTTTCGGTAAGAATAAACGATGTGAACTGATTAAATATTGTGTTCTGCTGTCCCTATGTGATATGGCAGTAATTCACTGCCCGAGTAAGTGAATTCATTGGCATATTTTGTTGAGCAAACCCAAAGTGTGCATGTGTGTATGAGAAGCCATCGCTCCTGCCATACACAAAGGATTCCATCGTGTATGTCCTTAACGTAGCATTAAGTCAGATGAGATAAACATCAAAGATTTATTCCATTATATGCCGTTACCAATAATTTATTCACTACAATGTACATACTCTATTTTCTATGACTTATTCAACCGGCCAAATTGAGAGGCGGCACCGTCTCAAGCCTCCTGCCACGGAGAGTCGACTTGACATATCGTTGTGCTCTAGTTCACTATCATTGAATTGTCTGTGGAAGGTAATCAATGATCGCCGTCGTAGTGATCACCTGCAGTTATTATCTCAATCAAAAAAGTTGTCGAAAAACGAATGGCTTTCCTCGACCTCACGAGAATATTGATTATGAAATTTTGCATCAGTGGTAACCCTTGGTATCGATTCTACCGATCCTCTTTTTCACCATTGGATGAAGTATCGTTTCATACGCCGAATTGATGTACAAAGTGCATTAGAAGCTTGAAACGACGTGTTTAGGTAGGACCCCTCAAAGAAGACCCGCCACTGGATGATATGACGAATGCGTTGAGATAAATCTGGAGAAATCCAGAAACGTTTATAGTTTATCATCAGACGCATGAATATGAGCTTTTGATTCGCCATCGCGAAAAAGCTGAGGCTTACTCAGAAACAGAACCGCAATTACTGGCGCTCGTTTGCTTAGAGGGACTGTCTGAAGAAACGTCGATGACAACGCTGGAGAAAGGCTCGTTACATGCCGAAACCGCTCAACCTCCAATGAGAGTGAAGAATACTCCATGCAGTGGATATTCGATTTCGCTTAAAGGATTTGTCCGAGCTCTGTCCCAACACAACCGAATTTACGGGATACCACCCGAAATGTGATTCTCTGGACGAACCATTCACAGTAATAAAATTACCAATGGCACTTCTCATTCAAGCTCCGGAAAGTGATATGCTTAAAATTAAATCTTCATAAAATTCTCCCCGTCTCCTTTAAAAACGATAACACCTAATGCAATAAAACGTAGTTCCCACCCGCACGGAACGGTTTAAAGTAGTACCTATTCAAAGCTTCCCGAGGAAACCAGCGTCTAGTTACAATTTTCAAAGTGAAGAGTAGGCAGATCTTGAAATAACAGGTCTTGTTTATTTGAAGAACAGTTTGAGAGTGATTGATTAGGAAAAATACAGTCTTATTAACGAAGGGAGGTAGCTGGGAAGCCTACTGTTCACTCCCCCTCTCAATCATTTGGTCGAAGACATCGCAGATCTCGAAACGGGAAGTATCTAACGTAGTGAACAGATCCGCAGAGATTGGTGTTGTCCTGGGTACTCACCGGCTCGATTTGCAGTCGTCCTGCTTCCACGTGGTCACAGATAAAATTATGTAGCATCGATATCCTTGCTGCGTTTCGCCTCACGGTTCTTGGCCATGCCGATGCAGCCGGTTGTCCTCGTAGATTATTACAGGCACTCACCTTCAGGTCTCCAGGATGCCAGTCAACCATATCGCTTCGGATGTTGTTCCGAAGACCTTGAACAAGAGTCATTAACGGATTTTCGGTCCTCGGTATCCGCTGTCAGTCAGCATCATACAAATCCACCAGCGAGTTCTGCGGCTTCTTCCACTTCTGTTTTCCAAGCAGAGCCTCTGCGTTCCTTGCAGGTATCGTACGATCCCGCTAACGTCTGCATGATGATCGGCTGGATTCTGCTGGAGATCGTCCCATGTAACCTGCGGTGTACGTCATGCCCCAACAGCTCTCTCTATGCGGTTTTCTTCGTCAATGGTCGTCACTTGCGCTTCGATTGGAGTCAACCTTTCTCCGTCGAGGTTTTACCAAGAATTTTTAATTTACCATTTCAAATCGCTGCAAGATCTTCGTTAGCAGGCCTCTTGCGAAGTCAAGTGTTCCTTCGCTTCCGATTTATTACACCGTCTTCATGCCAGGAAGTGATTCGCCCCGCCGCGGTCGGTCATCTTGAATACGGCAGAGCCCTCACGATTGAAGTCAACGGCTTCCTTCCAGCGATCAACAGGTCGTCGACGTATGCTGTGTTACGATAGCTCGTCCCCTGGCGTGCATTTGTGTACAGAGCAGTAGTCGTGGGACGACCGAGTTATTGGCTCTTATGTAACTACCCACATTCGTGACTCTGTTTAGTAGCGGGAAGACTGATTTAGTCCGATACAGGGGACTTCTGTAGTTTTGCACACCCATGCCAGATTCGTTTCTGAGCGGTCGGCACCGCCGCCGCCGATGTCCTCCTTTAGGTCACCATGAAAGAACGCCGTTTGCAACGTTCCTGCATCTGGTGGAACGGGAAACGATGATGCCGCCGACAGCCAGACGGTACGGATGGCGATCAATTTCGCAACAGGAGCGTAGGTTTCTTCAAGTCGATGCCTTGTAGCTGCGGTGCCCTTTCACCACCAAACAGGTAGCCATGTAGCGTCCTTCATACCGTTGCTATCCTCCTTCACACAAAACACCCATTTCACGACGGCGTTGTAATTTCGCCAGCCAGCCAGCAGGTACGGTCGTCTCGGCCTCGATATCATTGTGGCAGTTAGGGACATCTGGCAATACACGGACCGGCAGGAAACAGCTCCGTAACTAGTAAAGAAATTGAGGAAACTTGCCGGGGGCTTGCGTTTCCCGTTCGCTGCGTCTCCAGTAACGGTTGACCCTCATCCTCGGATTCATTGTGCTGTTCTGGTTACCAAAGGGAGCGCTCCGGTGTTGAGTGGAGCCTACAGTCTCGTCAATCGCGATGGGATCTTGAACAGCATCCGGTTGATTTTCTCCAGGAAGGTTGGGGTTGCCATCCTCAGCATCGAGATCACCTTCCTTCTGTTGCTCGGAGAGGAAACGCACCACTGGCGGAGAATCCTTCTTCCAGGACGTTTCTGGTACGGAAAGCAATTTTCTACGTCGAACTTCACATCACGAGCAATGATGATCTCCCTCGCTGCACGATCCAATCGGTAGCCATTTTGGTGCATATCCAGCCATCACGGCCTCCCGACTCCTCGCACATCGAGCTTCTTGTGCTGCTGATCCCAGGTATACAGGCGTAGGCTTTACACCCGAACACGCGAAGTTTCTTCAAGCGCGGTTGGTCCCATACCGGGATTCAGCAGGGGTTACCGTCTTGGGCAGGGCTGCCGTCGGGCTCCGATTGATTGGGTAGACGGCGGTAAGGACACCTTCGGGCCTCATAATCTTGGAATGCTCGGCTCGACCAGCATGGAGCCAGACCTTTTCGACCACAATTCGGTTGACCCTTTCCACCGGCGCCGTTCTACTGTGGCGTGTATACCATCGTCAGTTCGGCGCCGGATGCCCTTTCTAGAATGATAGAGAATAACTTTTTGCGCATTTTGAGCCATGCCGTCCAAAAGTGCACCGCTTCGCTGTCGCCATGGTTTCATATTCTTGGGACATGCCTGAAGACCTCGGACTTCCTCCGCATCATATTACAGCACCGCAAAGTGGGTATAGTATTCGATGAAGCTCACGAAGTACAGGATCCGTCCAAGCAGAGAGGTCGATGGAACTACACGCATCGATGTGGATCCTTTCCGGGAACCTGGTCGCTCGATCACGGGATCCGCTGAAAGGTCGCGGCATTAACACCACTTGCACAAGCGTCGCGGAAACTCAACGCCTCCACGAAATTCGGCACCAGTCACCAGTGCCGGTGCCAGAGCTCATCTGTCTCCAGAAACGTACAAGTTCTGCGGTTGGGCGTTCCGGGTTAATCTCGCTCGTACGGTCGCCCCTCCGGTTGACGCGGTGGCGACTCGCTTTTTCCCGTCGTAGCCAATATTGCGACCTTGTCGACGAAGTTTACCCTGCACGCCGAGCGTAGCGGAAAGCCTTCAGGATATCAAATTGTCGCTGCTTCCAGGATGTACAGTGCTTCCTTCATGTGCAACAGGAATTGTTTGTTGCTGTTGTCCATGGAGCTCACCGACCGTTTTACGCAAGGAAGAGATTGGCCTTCCTTGGCCACGTTAATAACAATCGGCTGGTTCAACTTCCGCACCACCGAAAGCGCTTCGCTGTCGTTGGTGAGGTGGTCACCTGATCCCGAAAATCGAGCAAAGAACGATCTTGCCGCTCTTCGGCCAGTGTTGCCCCAGCTCGCCACCGACTTACCCTTTTCCGCGGTTGCCGCCGCGTTAGCTTCACCTGGTTCGCCGACAGTTCTTCTTAAAGGCCACGTTTGCAACACTTATGGCGCCACCAGAACTTGGAAAGGGTTTATTCAGGGCATCGCCGGAAAGCGCAACCCCTTGCCCGGCTCCTCCGTTTTCGCTCTTGAAGTTTCAAATCTGACTAATAGCCGCTTTAACCCGACTTCCACGCTTTGGTGCTGCTCCGGAACGTTTTCCATGGCCCTTACAGAGGTTCAGCCACGAATCTGGCAGCGTCTGGAACAGCAGTGCCGCAAGGTCAGCATCGTCAACACGCCAGCACCATCCGTTTTCATCTGCCGGACCGTCGACCGACAACAGTGAATGAGGTCTCATCGGATTGCGCTTCGTTCAGCTTCAGCCGATTGAGCTGCTTCAGGTGTTGCGGGCCGGGTGTTGCGATCCGATCGACGGTTGCAAACGTCGCTTCGAGGCTGCCACATTTCCTTGACCGTCGACTTCTCCCGAATGACCTCCAAACATTCGTTGACCCAGGGAACTTACTATTAACGCCTTCGCCTTCTGGTCCGCTTCTTTGAACTTGACCTTCTCACTGCGACATGAGGGCATTCTCCGTCAGATTCTTAAAACATACAAACCGATTCGGGTGCATCTTCACCCTGAAGCTCTAATGTTGAAATCTGGTCGCCACTTGCTCTGAGAATTCCGCCTGCAGTATTCGCCATGGTGCCCATTACCTTTTATAAGTTAGGGTAGGCAGAACTTGAAATATTAGGTCTTGTATTTGAAGAGCTATTTGAGACTGATGGTTGGAAAAACAGCAGTCTTAGTAACAGGGGTAGCTAAGAGCCTGCAACGTTGCCTCGTTCGCTATGACCGATGAGAGAAGTATTTGCGTAGGTTCGAACCAGCTGTTGGGAACCGGAAGCGGGGACGATGAACTTAATAGCGCAAATCAACAGTAAACAGTGCAAGGCAAACAGATTCTCAAAGTTCCCGGCTGTGCAATGACACACTGTGCTGAGCACAGTTTGTTCCTGGTTGATGAGAAACCAACCAAGGACCTAACATCTGTGTCGGAAACACAAGTCACAGAGAAACCAATGGAATGGAGTTAAAACAATCAACAATTAGTGAGACTGATGGGTGCGAAGAAACTACCAGCCAGGGACGCAAGCGAAAACTGTGAATGACTAAGGGAATCCGATTTCTTCGAATAGTTAACTTGTTCAATATAGAGTTATTTTGGGCTAGTTAGAGAAAGAAAAAACTCTTGTAGAGAACTAAGAACCCCAATTTTGTAAACAATCATTTTATCATTCCTTGGTAATCGTCTTATTAAACGAGTTCCTTCTGTATTTATGTATTTCACTTTCCATTTAATCGAGGTATTCATATGAAGTATGATGTTCAGTGATACAGAAAAATGACTCCTACTGGGAAGCATTGAATGGCAATTCTGCCATTAGATACAAAATAATGTTGGATATAAAATAATTTATTAAATCATGTATCATTCAAAACGTTATAATGCTAATCCAAATAACTCACCAATTGTAATGCAAGTTCGAGAAAAACGCATTGTCAGTTACGATACAGAAGTTGTTGAACATTTTACTTGAATCGTAAATTTTTAATCGTTTGAATAATCGTCAAATGTGAACGTGTTTCTTATTTTTATTCAAGAAAAGAATATTATCAAACCAAAGAGCAAGTCATGTACACATCGTACACACCCATACTTACTAACAGCTCCTCTCCACCATTCATCACCCTATCATCCGGCAGTGATTTTGTTGTGTTACATTTTCCATCCTACACTGTTGCCAATGTTTTCACACACACACACTGCCTGTCCCTACAATTTTTGCCACAGTTATTGAAGGTAATAAAAAAAAATCAAACGCAAAACACAAAAAAAAAATCGTCGAACGGATGATGCCAGCAGCAACAAACCTGTGTGTTGATAGAGCTTTTCCATTCCCGAATCCAGTTATTAATTTTGTTTTCTTCTTTATACATGAGTCGAACCTATGATTGGTTCAGCACATAAGCTTCGCCACATCGAACTCGCATATGCTGCAGTCCGTTCTTTTTTGTTGTATGTGTAAAAGTCGCATTCACACACCCAGGTTCAGGTTTTTTTAATTCGTTATCTTGATTATTATTTTCTATTTTCTCTTCTTCGCTTCGGTAGTTTCAAAAATTGAGCGCAGTCAATTAGAAGAAAGTGTGCCATGTCACTTCGACTCCTGAGAGGCAATGCAAGAATGAAGAAACCTGTGACGTTGAGCTGCTGATAATGTGGAAGCAAATGGACTGCGGCGGTGCTATCCTACAATTAGGATGCAAGATGCACGATGTCGACTCTTGGAGGAACATGCCGTTTTTATTGCTGGGAGCGGCAGCAACATTGTAGATGATTGGCTGGAAGTCAAGCTTCAGCTTGTGCCGATAACTTGTTGCTGACAGTTCGGTTGTATCTAATGAGATTTTCGCAGTAAGATAAGATCAGCAAGTAGGTTTATTATTTCTTTAATACCAATTGGGGTCATGTTTTCCAAATGTTTACAAGAGATGTTGACATAAAGTTTTCTTCTTCTCATTTATATATTTATTTCTTATTTCGTCAGCCAACGTAGACTAGGTACCAACAATCAATATGTGGCTTAGCGATTTGAAATTGGTTCACTGTTATGGGAGCCTTGGTCCGAATTACACCTTGGAAGCCAAAGCAACCTTGTTATACATATTTGCTGCCTTGTTTCGACGGCTGTGTTAATTTTGACAGAGTATTTTAGAGTGTGTTCATGTGGAGTTCATTATAAGGGGTGCATTATTGAGCTTGGGACCGAGTCTGGGACGATGTTCTAGTACTGACTGAGCCAAGAAAAAAATCGTTTTTGTATGGGACCTACTGGTCTTAGAGTTAGTCTATGCTAGTACATTTGCGGATGCATACGTATTTTTTTTTTCTTCATTTTTTAGTGTTATAATATAATTTCGTTATGAAGTACACTGCCAGTGGAAGCATAACTGTCCCATTTGATATTTTTGATTTGTTTATGCCTACCACAACACTTTGATATATACAGGGTGGCCACAGGTCAATTTAAATGTTTGTTTACAATAGCAGATTCGCTCATTTCGCAAATTACTCCGGAAATATAAAATTTCGACCAATTGATGCATGACGATATATTTGATCACTAGAATTACCAAGCAAATCGGAAACACGCAGGGGAGGATGTTACAAAACGCACCGTTTAAGGTGAAAGTGGAGGGAGTCCTTTTTCCATATAATTTATAGGTTAGTTAAATATCACTTCACGATTTTTGAGACTAAGAATCACAAACGAAACGAAACAAACAACGCTCAAATTGCTAACCAATTGATGTTCCAGTGGAGCAAACGATTCTCGAAAATTTCACGCCTGAAACCCTAACCTGATCATTAATTGAAACAAAATTGACGGAGAGCAATCTTCTGCCAGACCTTATATCGAAATCGGGTTTGCCTTTAAATCGGCAATCAAGAAAGGAGAGAATTTGCAAAAAACATCGTCAAATACTGTCGACTAATTTACTATGGTTTTGTGAAGTAGCTACTCAACAAATCTCCATTAACACCCTTTAAGGTGAAACGGGAGGCAGTCCTTGCTCCATATGAATAATAGCTTAGATCACACACACAAACAAACAACGCTCAAATTGCTAACCAATGGATGCTCCAGCAAACGATTCTTGAATTTTCATACCTAAAATCCTAATAGTATTTGAGGTTTGTGCTCAGAAAACTTCGAAGTATTAGGGACTTGATCCCAATTGTCCTTAACGCGTTACGTCATCTATATTAACCCCGAGATTAACTCTGATGTTATAACCCTGATGTGAATAACTAGCTGAAACGCGTCTGGAGCTGTGCAGATAGAGGCTATCTAAGCGCTGCAGTTGCTCACAAATTGAAAGAACTGATTGTTCATTCCAAGAACGAGTTGCCGAATTTGACAACATGTGTTGAAAGGTGCTCATCCTGTCACACGCAAAGTCAACGACGGGGCGAGAATTTTTAATAAATTAAAAGTATCTGGTGGTGAACCAACTGAAAAGAGTTTGGTAACTCAGAGAATTGTCTACGAATGCTCAACGACGTTGAAATCAAGAAATACTTGATACAACATGCACGCAACGCACGTATATCATTTTGTAGTCGAAAACCTCGAATGCTTTACTATTTTTCTTCGATGTTCATGCTTCTAGCAACTTGAAAGATCAGTGACTTATTTAGAGCGATTTTTGTTCTCGTTTGTAAAATGAGAGTCCAAAGCAGGTTACGCAATACGCAAGAAGTTCGATTTGCGGCTGCAATCCGTCAGTTTGCCAAAATGAAACAAGTTAGAATTTCAGATTTAAATATTTCCTCGAAAACTTCAAAAATATCTATTTATCCAAATTATATTAAAAAAGGCAGAAATGCGAGAAAATTTTACATGTTTTTTTTTTTGACAAAGTCATCGTGGTTCGATTAAATCCAAACCCTAAATTGTATGTATGTATGTATGTATGTATGTATGGTCGCCACCATCCCCTCTAGCCCTTGGCTTGGATGCAGCTCCACTTAACAGCAAGATCAAATTGGGCCACCGATCTGAATTCGCACTATCGCTGTATGAAGGGCCAAAAACGGAGGGGTGGACCCGTAAGCAGAGACACTTACACGAAATCCACGGGAAATTAAGAATCTCCTTCCAACGATATGATCCAACAAATCGAATAACACAATTCGCAATACTCATTAAGCTTTCTACAGGATGGCTTGTTAAGAAGGGCGCGTCACTCTCCCTGAAACTGTTGGAGTAGAACTCGCAGCACCACACTCGAATCGGTAGGATAAGAAATGATACTGTTTGTTCTCTCTAGACTCAGGCAGTCAATCAAACCATCGTCCAGTTTCAGCTTGAATGATACCCTGGTGCTCCCTCCAACCCAGTATTTATTATATTTATATAAATATAGATGTAATGTAATAATAATATGTTATATATGATTATATAGTAGAGCAAAAATTATATAAGGATATTTAGTTAAATTATGTAATAGTTGGAGTTCACGAGCCTATGATAACCATGTTAAACTAAATTAATTAACCTGCTGAAATAATAATATTAAGGCAGTAATAATAATATGCAGCTTCGTACCACTTTGTATCACTGATAGGTGACTGTATCTCTGGAATGTGAAGGTCATCTTGTTATTCATTGAGGTATAAATATCAATAAAGCATTCAATTGTATATAAAACCATAATATTATATTATTACGTATTTAATCATGACATATAGATATGTAACCTTCTGGAATGAAGAGCATTTATTAATTTTGATTATTATTTGGTATAATGTAATAAAATAATTATACCGGCCGGATCACCAAACTGAAGCAATTAAAATTTTATTAATTATTTTATTACTTCTTCCATAATATTATATTTATGATATGCAATTAATAATGATGAACAGCTGTGTTCCTCTGAACCGCTCAAATAGTAGTTGATGATCGTGTACTGAAATGTTAAGGTCATATTACGCCATTTAATGGAAAATATAATGAAGGAATTAAAGGTTGAGTGGTCGAGAGAGTCGTCAACATTTCTATTAATGAAAATATGCTAGAGCTCGTAAAAAACATGCATCATATAATAACACATACTAGTATCTACACATCTATATATACATCCATTGCTACTTTCGAGAAGGCCACTCCGACGGTGCTAGATACAGCTGAAAATTGATCCCCATTCTTACTGCTGCTTCTACCAGAAGATGATCATCCTATAACCGCAAGACCTCCTCTCCTAAACTGTATGGTACCTGAGAGAAATTTACCTTTCTGGCGTAATACATGTAATGAAATATACAGAATTAGGCTATGAATAAACAATGTCCTATAAGATAAAATATATATTTAGATAGGTCACATAAATTACAGCACGATAACAACATTAAAAGTAAAGAGGTACTAGTGTATTGCCAGAACTTTAATAGGATGAAAAGTGCCGTTAAAGTTAATGAAATTTATAAGCAGGTGGCTGCATGTAGCTTTCCTGTGATTTTAGGAACTGAAACGAGTTGGGACGTTAGCGTTAACAATGAAGAAGTTTTCGGTGATCGATTCAATGTTTTTAGGGATGATCGCGATAAATTTTTATCTAATAAAAAATGTGGTGGAGGTGTTCTTGTAGCAGTTAGTGTTGATTATAATTGCGAACAAATTGAATCTTGCAAATGTAAAGAATTCGACCATGTTTGGGTCAAATGTCTTATTGGAGAACAAGTTCATATTTTTGTAGCAGTATATTTTCCTCCAGAATATGCGAGAAAAGATTCGTATGAACTATTTTTTAGTATTGCAGGTAATATCATTTCAAAGTTTGAGCCCGAAACAAATGTTCACATATATGGTGATTTTAACCAGAGGGCAGCCAATTTTATTATTGACAATGAAAATGAGTCCCTTTTGATACCGATTGCAGGGGAAAATGAAACGCTCCGTACTCTATTTGACAAAAGTTCTGAAATCGGGCTCAATCAAGTAAATCACGTGAAAAATCAGAATAATTGCTACTTAGATTTAATGTTCACTAATATGACCGACGATTTTTGCGTATCAGAGTCACCTACTCCTCTTTGGAAAATGAAGTGTTCCACACTGCAATTGAATACTCCATATTCGTGCACGACAAAACCACAATGATAGATAATAATTTATCCGAACCATACTTTGATTTTAGTAGGGCTAATTATGTACTTATCACAGAAAAATTGAATAGTATTGACTGACAAACTGTACTACGTGATCATGCTGTAGGTCAAGCAGTGGATGCGTTCTACCAAATTTTGTATGATATTTTAGAACAAACAGTGCCCATGAAACAAAAGAGAAAATCTAGTCTCAAATCACCAGTGTGGTATAACAGACTGGTTACTAATCTCAAAAACAGGAAACAAAAACCCCCTCACTTCGCTATTGTCGGATTGACAACATTGCCCAGGCTACGCCAACCAGCGTCTCCATGTTTCAGCTGGCAGTCTTTTGTGATCATATGACTCGTGGAGGCGTGAGGTAGGAACTTGTGAGGACCAGAGGTCGGTCGCACCCTCCTGCCAAGTTGTCAACTCACCATTTGAAGCCCGATTAATTCCAAACCCTAAATTATACAAAAAATCCTGGGAATGAAGAAGTAGTGATTTAACCCTCTGCCTAAAAGTTTTTAATATCCCTTGATAACATTTTAACATTTAAAATTTTAAATGGAGTGGGAAGCATTGTGAAAATCGACGGGATAATGACGGCAGATTCTTACATCAACATCCTGCGAGAAAATCTGGAGGTTTCGCTGATCCAGACGGGCCTTGAAGAGAAGTTCGTATTCCAGCAGGACAACGACCCGAAGCATACTGCCAAGAAGACCAAGTCTTTCTTCCGGACTTGTCGGATCAAACCGCTGGAATGACCTCCACAAAGCCCGGCCCTCAATCCCATCGAGAATTTGTGGGCGATTCTCGATGCCAGGGTTGACAAAACTGGTGTTACCAATAAAAATAACTATTTTGAAGCCCTGGAGCGCGCCCGGGAAGAGCTAGATCCACAGCACCTAAAGAACCTGGTCGAGAGCATGTTGAAGCGCCTGCAGGAGGTCCTGAAGGCCAAAGGAGGACACATCAATTATTGAAATGCTTTTATTTTACTTTAATTAATGTTTTCTGTAGCCTAAATGAAGTGGGCACTTTATTTTGTCACTGTTTTTTTTTCAACACAAATTGATTTTTTTTTCTTTAAGCAAAACTCCTTTTTTTTTGCAGTATTCCATAAGTGAAACTTAAAAAGAATATAAAAAATAAAATAAGAAAAAAAAACTACACTGTGTTTACTTTAATTTGAACCAAGTAAATGAGAGAAATTGAAAAAACGAAGAGGTGGGCACTTTATTTTGCCTATCAGTGTACATACAAAATGCTTGACGAAAAGGAGGAGGGTATTTGTGTTTATAAACACGGTGCTTTTTCGATTAATGGCGTAATCAATGGATGTTCCCTAATATAAATAACAAGGCAATTCAAGTGATTTTTAAAAACAGTACTCAACAGTGATGTTGAAATCATTTCAAAATGCAACTCACGTCATTCAGCGTGAGCGAAATTGCCTTCGATTGTACATACAAAAATCGCGCTTATGGGTTGAGACGAATAACCTGCTTTCAGATACTCAATGTGGTTTCCGTAGGGGTAATTGAACGAACGACTGCCTCGCGTTGCTTTCCACAGATATTCAGTTAGCTTTTGCTAAAAAAGAGCAAATGGCTTCTGTATTCTTGGATATCAAGGGGGCTTTTGATTCAGTATCTGTTGAAGTTCTCTCAGATAAACTCCACGCTTGTGGTTTTTCACCATTAATGAACAATTTTTTGTACAATTTGCTGTCAGAGAAACATATGAGCTTTTCTCATGGAAACTCTACAGCTTTTCGATTTAGCTACATGGGTCTCCCCCAGGGATCATGTTTAAGCCCTCTTTTGTATAATTTTTATGTCAAAGACATTGACGGTTGTCTAGGTGACAACTGTACGTTGAGACAACTTGACAGATGACGGCGTAGTGTTCTGTCACGGGACCCAATGGGGTCGATCTACAAGGACCCTTGCAGGATACCTTAGACAATTTGTCTACTTGGGCTCTAGAGCTAGGTATCGAATTCTCTACGGAGAAAACTGAGTTGGTAGTTTTTTCTAAGAAGCATAACCCTGCACAACCGAAACTTCAAATTTTGGGTACACCGATAACTCATTCCATGTCATTTAAATATCTTGGGGTCTGGTTCGATTCAAAGTGCACCTGGAGATCTCACATTGAGTACCTGAAGCGAAAATGCCAGCAAAGGGTCAATTTTTTCTGCACAATTACCGGGACCTGGTGGGGAGCGCATCCGCAAGATCTTCTAACGTTGTACCGGACAACGATTTTGTCGGTTATGGAATACGGTAGTTTTTGTTTTCAGTCAGCGGCTCGGTCGCACATCATTAAACTGGAACGTATTCAGTATCGGTGTCTTCGTATCGCGTTAGGTTGCATGCACTCGACTCACACCATGAGTCTTGAAGTGCTGGCTGGCATGTTGCCACTCTCAGATCGGTTTACAGAGTTATCTCTCCGGCTCCTCACCAGGTGTGAAGTTATGAACCCCCAGGTGATCGAAAATTTTGAGAAGCTCCTTGAGTTGAATCCTCAAACCCGCTTCATGAGCTTGTATCATTTGTACATAACACAGGATGTCAGCCCTTCGCTTAATATTCCCAATTGTGTTTGCTTCTCCGACTTCGGAAATTCGGTTCATTTTGATTTATCCATGAAACAGGAGCTTCGTGGAGTCCCAGAGCATCATCGTCCTATGATTGCTCCGGTGATATTTGCTGCAAAGTTTGGCCTAGTTGATTCCACTAAAACATTTTTCACTGACGGGTCTTTGATAGAGGACTCCGCTGGCTTTGGTGTATACAATGAAAATTATAGCGTCGCTCGTAAACCTCTAAGCACCTTGTTCTGTTTTTTGTCGCGGAATTGGCAGCAATTTATTTTTCTTTAGAAACTGTTGCCTCTTTTACACCGGATCAATACTTCATTTTCACGGATAGTCTTAGTTCTATAGAGGCTATTCGCTCCTTGAGGCCGGTAAGCACACCTCCTATTTTCTTATGAAAATACGAGGTCTTCTAAGTGCTTTATCTTCACGTTCTTTATTATCACCTTGTGTGGGTCCCTTCTCATTGTTCAATTCCTGACAATGAGAAAGCGGACTCGCTTGCAAGGGTGGGTGCTATGGAAGGCGATATTTATGATCGACAAATCGCCTTCAACGAATTCTTCTATATTTTTCGTCAGATATCACTCGATAGCTGGCAGTATAAATGGAGTAGAGGAGACTTGGGGCGATGGCTACATTCTATCACTCCAAAGGTGTCTAAGAAATGTTGGTTCAGGGGATTGGATGTGGGTCGAGACTTCATTCGTGTGATGTCTCGCCTCATGTCCAATCATTATTCTTTAAACGCTCATTTGTTCCGTGTTGGGCTGGGAAACAGCAATCTCTGTGAATGCGGACAAGGTTACCAGGACGCAGATCACGTTATTTGGTTTTGTGCTGAGCATCGTGGAGTCAGATCTGAGCTGTATGATTCCCTTCGGGCTCGAGGTAGACAACCCAATGTACCGATTCGAGACATTTTGGCTGCGCGCGATCTGGAGTTTATGAAACTCATTTATGTGTTTTTGACTAACATTAGCCTTAGATTGTAGTTTGATTAACTTACTTGTTTAGGTTAAATTTTTGTGAAATGTGTGTACCAGTGTGTGAGTGTGGTTGTGTGTGTGTGAGTGTGATTGTGTGTGTGAGTGAGTTATTCTTTTTTTTTAAATTAAAAACGTTCAATTAAAAAATTGTAATTTGAAGTTCTAGATATAAGAAAACCATTGTTCCTTATGCTTTGTTCAAAATTTCCACCCCAATTTTCCCATCCTTAAAATTGTTATTCCTATTAACCTCGAGACGACCGCGAGTAATCGGTTCTATCCCCTTAACCTTAGTTCTAAGATAACTGATGTATATAAACATGAAAACTTGGCTCTGTAAAGTTGATTCGATTGAGCCTGTACAAATAAATGAATTCGTAAAAAAAAAAAAATCGCGCTTGAGATTCTCAGCCGAACTTTCATTATTCGTTTCAAATGAGCTAAACAATGTTATCTCCCGAATTGGTCAAAGTTTTGCCTTGGCGGTGTTTCTTGTTTTTGATGGCGTGATATATTACTTCTCTACCAAAAAAATAAGATTTTTTTATACATTAATTGTTATGTTATGTATTCTCCGTGCGAGGAGTAACGATTATGATGTAGAAGGAGATGTTCGCTCATCACCATGGGGCACCAAGAGTGAACAACAATGTTTTTTGGCTAGAATGAAAGATGTGAAGAGAAAGTGTTGAAAGGTCCGTCAGAGTGCGGCAGGTAGGAAAATTAACAGATGTTTTTGAAAATTGAGCGAAAGGGCATGTATCCAGTGGTACTCGAACCATGGACGTCAATCTTTGCCTAACATCTCACTGCGGGGTAGGTTGTACCGACGGAACAAGTCCGCCACTGATTCTACTCGATCTGTTATTACACATAGAACCAACAGATGATGCTTGGGACTAACATACATCTTCAATATGTAAAAACTGATGATCCTAAACTATGGCAATACCGGCGCCGGCCCCGCTCGAATGCAGGTCAAGTAAGGAAAGGGTAGGAATCTGTTGAGATGATACTCGCTTTATTGGAAGCCGCTGAATCCACTGCAATTCCACGAGAAATCACTGGGATTTTGGATAACTGGATTGGTTAGTAGCAGGGTTCGTGTTGGTTAACGATAAGCTGTCAAGTTAAATATTTCAAAATTAGGAGTGATTTCCGATTTAAACCGATTTAAACCAACAGTAAGAATGCTATTGGGGCCACTCATAAATTGTAATAGTGGTTTTTCCTTGGGAAACTAGGAGATGTTTTACAATGCTGGAAATTTTGGATCGATTAAACCAACAGTAAGGATGCTGTTGGGGCCACTCACAGAGTGTGATAGTGGTATTTCATTAGGAAAACAAGGTTATTCATTTCAACGCCAGAGAGTCAACTCTGGCCGAGATACACAAAAAGTGCGGATGCCGCTAAAGTCACTTACAAAATGGGACAGTGGTTTATTTGAGAACCACGACTTCTCATGCTCACTCGATCACTCGCGCAACGAACAATAGACAAAACGCTACGCTTGGTAACAAAATACTACGGAACAACGTATCGACACAACCGATTCAAATGATTGTCGACGCAAACCTATTAAAAAAGGACATATAGATACAATGGGTAACAATTACCTATCTTGTTACATGTCCTTGAGAGCATTTACTACCTCACGAGTCGCCTATACCCAACTCCACAGGCGTCCTTCAAGCCTCTGGTACACCAATTCATCTCCATGCCCAACCACAGCAGCACTACATTGTTTTCAAAATTTGGTAGAAATAAACTATCTGCTGCAAACGAAATTAAGAACAAAGATATAAGTAGAATCCATGTAGCTCTTTCCTTCCGTTGTAAAATTTTCCCATACAAATTCGATATCTCTCGCATTAAGCGAATGATTTATTAGACCTTGCCCACTCCGCACATTCCCATACATAATTTGTTAAAGGGATTGAAACACTCAAAAAAATCAAGAGTAAAAATTTGTGATTTATAATAGAATAAAAAACAGAATCCACGAGTTTAACCGTTTTTTCTGCTGTATTTTCCGAGAGGTATATAAAAACTTTAACTAAAACTTGTATATTCTATACATTTTTTTATCGAAATAATTAAAAAATATATTGCTTCGATTTTATGTACGTTTCAAAATCGAAAATGTACATATAATCGAGGTATACCTGTATAGCACTGCATATTTGACGAAGGATATTCCTGTATCTAAAAGCGAACTTCTGATTCAAACGCTTGCCCGGTACAAATCTCTTATGTGAGATTTTGCCTTCTTTCAAACATGAACAGTTCTTTAGAGTTTTACTGACCAATGAAACAAAAATCGACCAAACGTCGATTCGACTAAACCACCATTCGCCTCAACGTCTTTATGCAAAACGTCCATTCGGCCAAACATCCGTGTGCCAAACGGTGCATCATCGCTCTACACTCAGGCAAATAAACTTAAAAATTTCATAAGATACATCTTCTAAACGATGCTTTTGATTTTCATAAGTATGACTTATGAATGGATTTTGTTTTACTCGACATTGTTCTAGTAGGCCCTTATCCATCCTGGTTGCAAGTGTTGATTTAGAATGGTGGTCAAGCCACTGGACCTGTACCTCAACGTTCAGAGTTCGAATCCAGGTTGCTCCATATTTTTATTTTTTCAACATCAGTTTACTTCTTCTTCTTTACTAAGGGCACCTTCAACGGCGATCCAAATCGTGGATTGGATTTATTTTTTTAGACCAAACGCAAAAACATCGCTGCACCGGTGTTGTAAATTTTGTTTTATACTGGATCTATTTGGCATCATTTTAAAACTGGTATATGTTTTGGCAGCATAATTAATCATCAATTAAAAGAGAGATTTGAGCAATAAAAAATGAAAAAAGTGCCATTAAATTATTAAGGCCTGTGCCAACAAATAATGTGTGATCAGCATTAAAAAATTAGGAATGAGCAATAAAAGATGAGAAAAGATCTTCGGATAATCTAATTGTGACCGGTAAATCTGTCAAATAAAGCAACAGCTATTAGTATATGTGCAATTAAATATGGCAGTATTTCCGCCAAATTATGTAATTTGAGCACTAAACTATTCGCATATGTCTTTTAATTTTGTTAGATTTTCCCATAAAAACAGTAAAATGAGCAATGGATATTTATTTATCCATTGCTCATTTACTGTTTTTATGGGAAAATCAACAAAATTAAAGACATATGCAAATGAGTTTAGTGCTCAAATTACTAATTTGGCGGAATACTGCCATATTTAATTGCACATATACTAATAGCTGTTGCTTATTTGATAGTTACCGGTCTAATTCCGAAGATCTTTTCTCATCTTTATTGCTCATTCTAATTTTTAATGCTGATCACATATTTGTTGGCACAGAGCCTAATAATTAGTGGCACTTTTTCATTTTTGGTGCTTTTCTGAATTACTAAGTGCAGGTAAATATTTTAGTCATATGTTTTGATCTATTCTTGCAGCAATTTGGAACAAGCAAAATACTGTTCCAAAACACTACACGCTACTTGATAATACCAATTATTTAGTAAAATTTCAGCTTTTACTAAACAATATCTCAATTTTATTGAGTATATTCTAAGGTATATTTACAAGCCGAAAAGTAACTGTGTTTGCTGCGTGTGATGCTAGCGTTTGACAAAAAGTTGTGTTGTTCGCCTCGGATGCTGATAATTACCTCATGTTACTCCCGATGCTAGTGAATTGCCTGTTCGTTTCATTCCTAAATAACGAATGCTTGTCTTAGTTTTTTTTTACACCCACTGCATTTTCCGTAAAACGCTGACTAGATCAAAATGTGGAGGTTCCGAGATTCCTAATAGTATTTCGATTGCTCGGAAATGAAAAGTAATGATGTCTTCAAAGTAAACAGCCTGTTTATTAATAGATTGGTCACGATAAGCACTTGCAAATTGCTCATACAGATAAATTTTGGAGAAGCGTCTAGTTGACCCTAGTTGTCGCATAATGTCCAGGAACACCTTCCTTGGCATCCTGCTTGGCATGCGGAAACGCAGGAAATGCTTCGCGTTGTAGGTTTGCATGTTGCTAAAGTAGTCCTGGGACTGATCGATGTCCTGGAACAGCTTCTGATGATCGGAACGGAAATCACGGTCGACGTTGGGGCGTCATCTAGGATGTGACCCTCTCCGTTTCGACTCTTGTTTATCCGCTGCCAAACTACAAATCACAATCATCTAATATTGTTGTAATTAAATGCATGCATTCACACACTCACTGTTGCTACGCAGTCTGGCAACGCTGGTCATCTCACCGCCGCCGGACATGCGTGAGTTTTCTCACCCCTACCAGTGTACTTTGACATGAGCGATGTCACTTGAATGTCAGGGAAGAAACGGAAGAAACAGTGAAAGAGGACGTTCCATTACAGATCGAAAGTCATATTATAGAATTTGTCGTTTTTTGCCTAGTTAGCTAAAATTCTTTATAATTTATCATTTAAATTTGCAAGGAATCCTTTTATATTTATTGGAAAATAAAACCTAATAGAGAAAAGTGAGCTAAAAAATCGATTATTCTAATTTATTACTAAACCTAACCTAAAATTGATCCCAAATAGACTAAACTCAATTCTGGGAGATAGATACAGCTCTAGCAGTCCAAAGACATGTAAGTTACTAAATGTAAGTCTTCTGCACCTTATTGAATCCATCATTTAAAGCCACTGTTATTGTTTACAGACTGAACTACAACCTACAAATTGAAATTATATCCAGTCGAAGCCTAATCTTTAAAGCCTACACTAAATTGTAAGTCTACTATATTACTATTAGTTAAAATTTGTAAACACTAATCTCAATAAAACTTGTAGCTTGAGCTGATCTGGAAAAGAAAGTTTCCAGCAGCTATCGAAAGTGTAGAGCTTTGTTCAACCGAACACTCACCTTCAGCCAAACAAAAGAACAAGACGATGCACTACTGGCATTAAAAATTATTTGGTTAAACCAATCAATGGCTAAATGTTCGTGAAAAATCTGCTATCTCTGAATAAAACTTCTGATCTCTGATATCGACAGGATGACAGGTGTTGGTGGGTTTAACAACAAGAAATACAACACCGGTGCGAGGAACGCTAAGTTGGTCTGTTTTAGCTAGTTCTATTCAAGTTTCGCTGATGCAAATCAGGTATAAAGTTGGTCTAGAAATAGACCGCCGCTGAAGATGCCCTAAGGCGATTTAACGAAATTCATTTTGGCAATAAATCATAATACAATTTTAGTTAAATCGTAAGTTCATTTCGCTGAGTGCCCTGCTTTGGCATGAAGTTATACGCTGTAGCCAACCAGCAAGCATACCTTCGATAGCATTGCATAGTATTACACTAGATTGCTACAACAAGCGGAAAGGTTTCAGCATTAATTTTAGTATCTTTTGTAA
>JASCZW010014610.1:0-22482 GCA_034211315.2 Aedes japonicus
ATATACAATGAAATTATTAATTGAATAGGCATTTTCTGAATCAGAATCAGTCAAGTTTTTTTTCTACTTTTCAACTAAGATTATTTCAAATTCAAAACTGACATGTTTCTTAAATGAGTGCAGTTTTAAAAAAAATATTTAAAAAACTAGGTTTTTTGCAGAAGAAAACATGTCATACGATAAGTTTTGTCCATCTGTTACGAATATCTTGATTTATCTCTGCCAGTTATTTCCATCAAAACACACTTCACCTATCCGTGGACAGAAGAACTTTACACATGTAATTATGTAAATGATTCAATTTGAACTAAAATACACGTTATTATTGAAATCGACAACACCAATATGCATACATTCTTATTTTTTAGATGTGTGACATCCAACAGGGGGGGAGGGGTAATCATATTTGTGACAAAGTGTGACAGAGGGAAGGAGGGGTCTAAAACCCTGAAATTTGATGGACGTCATTTTTGAATCACCCCCTAGAACAAAGTTGTTAAGAGAAAGTATTGATAGTTCCGTTAGCTCACGGCAGGCTGTGAAAATTGATTATATATTGCTAAAAAACAGAACTGAATCAGTCAAAATAAACTATCGAAAAGTACACGTCAGTCAAACTATCTAGCGATAATTGAGAGAGTGTAAATAGAAGTCAGTGAACTCGAATAAACCATTTGAAACGAGAACAATTCCGGTTGTTAAGTGAAGACACTATTCCGAACGTCTTGATTACCCGCGCCAACAACTGTAATGCAAGTTATTATTGAATTTTTCTGTCTAATCTGCTTTACAAAACGGCTCAATTTATGAGAAACTAGAATAGCATGTGAACACAGTTTTCCTAAGATTTTATTAATTTAAATTACTTAATATTTGAAAAAAATATTGTTTATAGTCAACTATGTTTAATTTGAAGCACGTATGTTTTGTATACAATGTAGTTTAAACAAAAAAACTCAAACCTATTTCATCAAACAAAAAACCACAATACATCATTTCATCATCACCACCATTCATTACTCCCTTCCACCTCGAGTCAGAAAAAAAGCCCCCGAAAAAACACAAGAAGACGCATTTCATCTCACATATATGAAGTGAATACGTCAGAATTGTATAAAAATATGACAATGCGGGTAGACCGTTTCACAAAAAAGCATATCCTCGTCGGTTTTTTTGTTTCGGCTCCTTTGAATAGTCAAAAAAGAAAAAAACAAAGGAAAAACCTCCCGGAGTGATATCATTCGGCAAGGCACACTCCTCCCCATCCCGGCATGCAGAAGGCGGTATCGAGTGGTGCGGCGTGTAGGTAGAGGTACATCACCGCACCACCCCGCCAACGGTAGGAACCTACTTGACGAACGACGAAAGAAAAAACAGCCGAATCGCTCTCCTCATTTGCATATGCTACGATAAGCATGTTCGTTCAGTGTTTTTCCTTTTTTTTTCCCTAACACACATTTGAGGTTAGTGCACCCCGCTTCCACCTCCCACGCCACGTACGCATTATCATTAACGGTTGTGTTTGATGGGTAGAAGTGAATATATGTGGTTTAGAGGACTAATTTTTTTCTTCTCTCCGGCTTTGATAGAACGGTAGGTACTACTGCTAAGCCCTCCTACTTGAGTGCTGTACACGATCGACAGGGACACAGCCATGGAGAGACAGGGAGAACTGGGAGAAGAACGCGCCTTCATCATTAGGCACCCACAAATCAGCCTTGGATGATACAATTTAAAGACTGAGAAAACGTGGATGATGCGTGATAATTTCACGTTGGTAGAATTAAATCGTTGAAAGATTTTGTGGTAGGATTTGATCTATCGAAAGATATGGATTCACTGATGCAACCAGATATTATGCATGAACATACAGAAACATGGTTAGTGCCATGTTTCACGAGTACACTCTATAGTGTGTGAAATATCAGTGATTTTTTTTCAATATGCAGCGCTAGTGTGCAAGTGAACATCACATGTTATATCTTTTGAGCCTGGTCATGGAAAAAGACTCTTCAGTCGGCAATTATTTTTGATAGGTGAAAACAGTTTTAGTAGGCGAACATAAGTTCAAATTTTTATCAATTCAACAGTGTCCATGTAATCTCTGCTGTTAGTCAAGAGATAATGCTACTGTTTTCTGTTAAAGATACAAAATATATTACCACTTATCGAGGGAATACTCCAATCAGATTAGTATGTTGAAGATGATCACATTATTTTTACGCGTCAACTAAAAATGTGTCACTAAGATACTCAATCATCAAAGTACAAAATAACAAATCAGCCTTCATAACCACTCAACAAGTTTGTAGTCGTCATTGCTGTTGTCAGTGGTGGGTCATTAGGCCGAATCGGTTATTAGTTCAGATGGTTTTATGGAAGGAGAGGTATGTTCGTGTGTTTCGTTTTAGCATGACTATCAGCCTGATGATGATTCGTCACGCCAGGGAGGCGACCTGGACTAAAAAAGGCCGTCATATTTAATGATTCGCTCTATCAGTTGTTTCGATTGTTTTACGAAAACAAACATTGCTTTATTTCACCACACATAGATCAGTAGTTTTATCCATCCATATTATTCTCGCAATTTATTTGAATGTGATGAGGCTCAGTGTTGATAACAATGAAGATCGGTGAGGCTGGAATTTTTTATGAGGATGCATGTAATTAAGATTGCCAATATTTGGACGTTTATCTCGGTCATATATCGAAACCTACCTTCATAATAGAGCATTAAACTCAGAATTTTTCAGAGCCATCGAATGAAGTTCCTATTCACATGTAGGGGACAACACGGATGGGGTAGAATGACCCACTCAATGAATATGCTCAAATCTTCAACACTATAGCTTTGATGTAATCATACTTTATCATTTTTTACATAAAACAGCATAATTCATGATTTTGTAGTACAATGAGGCACTAAATACACCAAAATATGATCACAACTGCATAAATTGCTATTACTGTACCTCACTTGTTAATAATAGTGTTATTAAGTTAAGCTTTTACCATTCGTTTATAACCATGGTTTATAATAAATTCACTTTACATGTATTGCACATGACAAAAGATAGTATCAAAACTTCACTATACTTTTACGTATTTTCGGAATATTTAGACAAACCTAAGCAAAAATTTAAACTGGGGAAGAACGCTCCGTTCGTTATCTTCTGTGAAAGTGGAGAACATAATAAGCTTTAAGCGCTGAGGAAAGAATAAATATTTATATATACTTAAATCTATTCCAAAACAGTTGCAATCCTTTAGTAAATTATTGTGAACTTCAGTTAATATGTTTTCTTATCCCAAAGAATCAATGATTAGATACTCTGGAGCTCCCTCATCCTCGTCCATCAGATTTCGCCAGAGTATGAATAGATGTGTGTCTTCCAAATCTCCTGACCACACTATTTGGTTTCGATGATCTTCAAATGAAACTTTTTGTTCAACATCTGGAGAATTGTAGTTGCGCACTCAAAAGGAAGTGGATTGGATGGTGATTTATCGATCACTTCCGATCCTCGCTGGATATTTTCTTCTAATGCCGAGGGCGCAGATAATGGAATTTGGAGGCTTCCTCAGTCGATAGCGTTTGGAGATGAATGGGAATAGACCACATTTTCGGAATCCACTAATCTGTTTTACCGGTCATATTAGCAAGTATTTTCTCAAGCAAAGCTGCAAAACCAGGACGGGTTATCGCCTTGGTGTTCGAATCGCCACATTTTCTTCTGGTCTTGCCAAACAGCTCTCATTGGGGCAAAAAAAGCTACATCTAACGGCTGCATGAAATAAGTATCATTGGGCAGTAGAGATACAAGGATCATACCTTTCTCCAGGCAAAAATTAATTGTCTCGAATGTGGTGTGAGAAGAATGTTCATCTAGAAAAAGAATAATGGGAAACTCTGACTTTCTTTCGACACTCCATGGATAAAAGATCGTTGCAGACATCGTCTAACTCATACTCGGCCAGGAAGACCATTTTTAAATACTATTGACCTACCAAGAAATTTAAAGGCGTCCCCTACCTGCAGCATTAATATTTTCTCGGTGACTGGATATCCTGCCTCGGCACTTGCAATCGCGTAATACTCTTCCGATTACCTGAGTATCTCGATTTCACCTTATCTTCTGACGCACTTTTTGGGATTCCAAATGTTTTGGAGGTTCTACGGATCGACCGTTCGCCTTGCACCGCGGTCACTGCTTGGTTTTACGTTTTCTCGCTCATTTTCTACAAAATAAATAGATACCCAACTAAAGCCAATAGCTATAAGCGACTCTGTCCGGCGTCCGGATTTCAAAACAGCTCGACCTTTTGGTTGAAAATCGGACAGTGTAATTATTCATTAAAATGCAATCTATATTAACTAATAAATGAATGAAAATTAATTAAAACTCACTTTTCCATCAGTAAAAAGTTAAAGCAACTGATCCTCTTATGATTAAAAGCACAGAAAACGGTAATTTTTTAAAGCACTATTCTCAAAAGGTAATCCGCTTACACTCGCAGCAAAAAGACATTGTTTGACAGTACCCGGTGCGTTTGGATTTTTTTTAATTTTATGTGATGGGCTTCTATGACTATTATTATTTTAAAACGATCTATGTTATATTTGAAAAGATCCTGTTGGTAATTGCATTTAGAAAATTGCATAAATTACCTTCTAATTTAGATAAATTGTGGGAAGTTTCCGGATATTGATACCGGCTGGATTTTGATGCAACACGGTACACCTCAATATTTTTAGTTTTGAATAGATCTTTAGTGACTGCACAGAAAAAAATATTTAATTTTAACAAGCGCGTAAAATTTCCCCTGGTGTAATTCTAAGCCAAAGGAGCGTAAACAGCGATGTTGTTTGCAATCTTTCATACAACAAGCTTGATTCAGGCGTTATATGGCTTAAGCTTACATGAAATATCCCATTATTTTCTGCCAAATCTAGCATTCCCTTTGTGTGCATTAGATAACGCAGAAAATTCAGTGTTTCTTTTTATCTGTGTAGAGTAATCGAATTGCGTTATGCGGCTTCGTACATCGGCTCACTTCTTGGCAACTTTTACTCGACGCGCCCCTATTACTCGAAAATAATCAAAAACTTGGACTCTCTTGATTCTCACTATACATATTAGTGCTCAACATTTGTAAATGACAGTTCGTTAGCTCTCACCTCTCCACACACCGATTATACACGGCCAGCCGTTTCAACTCAGTTTAGAGTCGTTTTTGACTCACCTTCGTCAATAGTGGAGTCACTCAAGTTTAATTAAATGTTACTGGTATTGGCAAGTCGACAAATCAAAAACATCGACCCATTCAGATGGATGTTTTTGATTTGCCGACTTGTTAATGCCAGTAACATTTACTCAAACATGAGTGACTCCACTATTGACGAAAATGAGTCAAAAACGACTCAAAACTGAGTTGAAACGGCTGGCCGTGTAGGCATATACTCTGACGCTACACGGGAAAAAATTTTGTAGTAGAAACTACCATTTTACCCGACTACGCCTATTTTTAAATCTACCATGAAAGTTCAGTCAAATTTACTACGTTTATGGTAAAACCGTCAACGTTTGTGCTATATTTGACATACCTCATATTGATATCAATTGATATAATTGCAGGCATGGTAAAATCAAACGCATTTATAGTCAGCTGAAAATTGTAGGTGCTTGCGCTTAATTTAACCCTCGGAATAGTAGTTTCTACTGCGGTTTTTTTTTGCGTGTACTTATGACTTACATATCCTGCACTGCAGAAAATAATAATGTAGATTAATTTGATACTTCCCTCTTACATGACAAATAGATTCGATCGGTGAAAACACCCTTGTGGATTAGCTTTTTTCATTATCTTCCCATTTATTGCTACAATTCCGTTTCATTTTACTCAGATTTTGAGTACAATTGTATACTAGACAAAAATCACGAAAATGTTACTAAATTTTCGTAAAAAGTGGATCTACTCAAAAATTGAGTTAATTCACTTTTTAACGAAAATTGAGTAATACCTGGTACAGACATACAACGTACAGCGTTGTACAAACTGTCAAATCCAGTACTTAAAAACAGGTACTAGACTAAAGGAGTACAACGCTGTACATTGTATGCCTTTCCCGGTTCGCCAACACTATTTCGACAATGAATTTTCATTAGGGCCTTACTGACAAACTTAAACAATGGCTTCTTCCGTGCATTTTTCGTCACACAAAGGCTGCCCATGTACGCCTCCAATAGCTGATGTTTTCCTGATGACCGTGGTGGATTGATTAGTCGAGTTTTCAATGACGAAATATTTGCGGAAAAATCCATTGTTTACACTTGTCAGATAGGCCCCAATGAAACATCTTCTGTCGATTTGTCCTCTTAATTTTTTGCATAACTCGAGAACTAATCAAGCAAATGGAACCAAATTTGACATGTGAAAGTTTTTGAAAGCGAAAGATGTTTATACGGTTGTTTGAGATCCCTCCTCTCTCTATGGAAGCCCCCCCCCCGGCTCTCATTCAAATGAAAAACAAATTCAAACCAAACATGAGAAGTATCCCTACTGTTATAAAGATGTATGCAGGAGTTTTTGGGGTCGGAAAATGTGTTGGTTGATGATAGTTTCCGCTTCTGCATTCTACAAATGAAACATGACTTTCTGCATAACTCGAGAACTAATCAAGCAAATGAAACCAAACTTGGCATGGAAGAGTCTTTGAAGGCAAAACATGTTAAGATCTCTTCTCTCTCTGAAAACTAGAGACTCTTATACAAATGAAACACAAAATTCTGCATAACTCGAGAACTAATCAAGCAAATGGAACCAGATTTGGCATGTGGGGATACTGCTCTCAGACAAATAAAACAGAAATTACAACCAAAAATTAGAGTTATCCAGGCAACAAATTGTGTATAACGCGGGTAAGCAGCATATGCTGATAGAAGTTTGAACTTCTCTTAGTTTAGAATGGGGGGTGCTTGAGTTACTCTCAGTGCTACATTATGCACAAGAAGTTAATCTAAGCTAACGATAGAGACAATAAGTTTAAACTGACAGGATATGGCTTCGTTTGAAGATAAATGTTATGTCTATGAAATGCTCCTACATCGAAAAAAAACATAGTTGAAAGTAACCATCGATGGGTTAGATTGATAACACACACCTACTTTTTTTTTTCGAAAAATACACACATTAACAAACAAAAACTCTTTCCAAAAATAAACATGAACATGCCAGTTCTATTAAATTTCCATTCATTTAGTTGCAAGCGTAGCAAGGCTCGCACCGGGTTCAGATAGTTTTAATTGATATCAGTCGTTGACCTTCGTAAAAAATGATTGTTTGGGTAGAATGATTGTCGTAATGTTCAAAGTAATGAATATTATAAGCAAATGAACTCTGTGTTTAACGCTACGTAACCGTGTATCACTAAATAGCTTTAATTTGAAAGCATTGAATTGTGTCTTCCAAACCTCAAATTTGACTTGTATAAAAAATGCAATTTTTATTTTTAATCAATAAATTTGCCAGTAACGGGTGGCAACTAACATTTTGGAATTTCTTTCTCATGCTGTCAAAAAAGACAAATCTTACTTGAAGAAGATCTGGTTTATTGAAATCAGCGGATTTATTGATTTATTGAATGGAACGGAACAAGAGCGTTGAACGGCCTTCATGTCAGCTTTGCGAATATATTTCTTGATTCTATCAGTCAACTCTTTGCAATTTGTGGCTCTTCAGCTTTTTTGTACACCAGGAGCGCAAAAATGAAGCTGAGGCAGATTATTGGGTTGTGTTTTTTTGGGTACAAATGAGATGGAATGAGATTCGGGTATAATTGTGTGATTTATCGTGTTGTGATGCGAGGTCCACCTGGATGATGTCTTAGTTGAAGTAGGATAAAAATAATCTTATAACATTCGTTCTGGTATACATCTTGATTGAAAATCAAACCAAAGGGCTCAAAACCATGGCACAAAGTTTGTCTCCCGGACACGACTATGTGCAGCATGTCCCAAGTATTTTCTTGTTTTTTTCCAGTCGTACAGCACTCCTTCCGGCTTGGTTGATAAAACAAAATTCAAAACTATTTTGTCCACCAACATCTGCTCTATGATTATTTAAGGCCGAAATTTGTACAAAGTGGCCCACTTTATAGACGGTTGTACACAGTAAAAACTGGCAAATTAAAATTAAGCTATTTCTAATGCACATAATGGAACGCGAGTAAAATCGTATAATTATGCGCTCGTTGAAATTTACATGAGCCATTTTTATTTGATTTTTTGGTTCAGCAGTAAGTTTACTGTTGACAATGAGTTTTTCATGATCGTGTAATTTTAAGCTTACATCAGTGGGATCGTCGGAATAAAAGTTCTCCCACTAAAACCATGTGCATGGAGAAAAATAATAAGATGAAAAAAATCAAACCCTCGAATTGAGCTTTATATCTTTATTTTATTGCCATACTAAATTCATCTGGTACACTTGTTTTTTTTTTACTGAATTTTTGTTGTCTTAACTGGTCTTTTTTACAATATATACTATGGTTTAAATTTTTATCAAAACATAATTAAGCTATCAAGAATCAGAAAAAAATATCAGTCCATTCAAAGAAAGCAGTACATACACTTATACAAATAGTAAAAAGTATTGAAAAACACACACATTCATGAATCTTGATGTGTTTGATAAGTCCAGCTTTTTGACTTGCTTTTCTGCCTTTATTTTCAGGTCCTGTACACGGGTCACTTCAACAAGAGTTTCCACAATCTCTTGAATAGCACTATTTGTAACGTAATGCTTGGAAAGAAGTTTCAGGAAGAGGCTTCCCAAAATGTTTTCCACTACGCTCAATGGATGCGGGTTATCGTCATCTTCCATGGCATCTCCGACGCTTTCAGATTCCTGTACTTGCCCCCGAAATTTTTCGCAATTGTCCGATAATTTTCTCGACACAGTCCGGAGCTTCTTCCGGGAGAGCACAAATAGGGTATGCGTCCCTTGCACAACCTGCGATCACATTTTTCATTATAACTCATAAAGTTTTTAAAGAACACTTAAACAAACGAGCACTTTTGGTCGGTTCAACAATCGAAACTGTATGTCGGAACCGGATATGTTTGCGAAAAGACGCAAATGAACCAAATTTCTTCTCGCATTCCATGAACGGGCATTGAAATAATTTTTCATGACGGTGAATCCGAATGTGTACAACATAACGCTTGGTATTTGCTTGCACCGTTCCACAAATAGGACACTTAATTAAACTCATTTTATACCGATTTGAAATGATTTTTTCCACCGCTCGTAATCGCACAACTGAAACAAAATATGGCTGACGTCTAACTAAAAAAACTTCGCCGCGGTGTTGCTAGATCATTCTAATTTCACACGTCGTGTTTCAAGTCGTGTAAAATTATGGTTGATTAAGCTGAAAACTAAATGCAAAGCGTTAAGCTTTCATAAAAACAGTGTAACTTTCTAACGAAGCTATTAAGCTTACAATATCTTTAGTTTTTCTTCAATTTACACGATACTATGCAAAAAATTGCGCTTGAAATACGGTTACATGAAACATTAATATGCGAAAGTTTGAAATACGCTCAAGATAATATTCATATTTTTTTGCTGTGTAAGATCAAATTAGTAAAACCTTTATAAGACCATTAAGATTTTGTAAATGTTCTAGTGAAAGATGTTATGACCACTTGAGAACCTTCATAAAACCTAGTGGCCATTGGCGGAGCTAGACAACTCGTCTGGAGAGGGCCTGGAGGGGGCCTACCCGAAGGATTTTTTTCGTTTAAAGGAATATTGAAAAGAGCGATTAAAGAAGTGCAATTGTTGGGGACAGATTATTTTTATAACAGGTTTAAACGAATAATCAGGTCTATTCTACGCTTTAGTGCGTCGTGGTGCCTTAAAAGAATCGAATGTGGTGAATATTATTTCGCGTGGATCAAATTGAGAATGTAGTAACCTTATTTGATTATCTTGAGACGTCTAAACTCATTGGAGGCGGAGAATAGACCTGAATCTATATAGAGTCAAGTTTAAACAACAAAATCTTAAAGCTACAAAGAACAACATTGTGTCAATAATCATTTAAAATATATACTTAAATTTGGATTCGTTTGGATTTCGCGTTTTCAATATTTTAAAAATTGTGACAGTTGACTCTGATTTCTTCACAAGTCTAAAAATTTATCAGTTATATCGAGCTAAATTTCAACAGTGAGTTCAAAAAATATGAAGGAGAATTCCGAGGATTATTTCATCAAAAACCTACTGAAAACTTCACGGCAGTTTGAAAGGAACAACCATAGGTAATTTGAGGTTAATCTTAAGAATTGGATTGGCATTGATGGTATTCCAGAGAATCAAAATTCCATGGAAATTTTTCGAAATTTTTTGAAGGTATGCCAAAAGAATGTAAACAACTACAGTATAGGCGAAATAAACAAACGCATCTACCGCTTTGAACTGTGTTGAGTTTATAAATTTTCAAGTTCAGTAAGTCTTTACAATTGCATCAGATTCGCCATGTTAGAAGGTTTGGCAAAAATTTGGTTTTTAAATAATTAAATTGCAAAAGTTCTACAAGAATGAATTCTTCGGCAAAATTATTCATTCTTATATATTTTTTTGTATCTTGAAAGAGTAAATAAATGCTTTTAACATTTTCTAAGATTATGGATCAGATGTAATTTTTAAAAACTGGGTATCAACTCAACACAGTTTAGAACTCAGGTTACTTCTGAGCTACTGTCAAAATTTCAGCTCAATCCATCCTTTGAGTGCTGACATAGAAAATGTCAAATAATACAATTTTTTTCTGAAAACTGTACCGTAAAACTGGCTGACTTTGATCACTTTTTGATCTATTTCTTGAAATTTTCTATGATAATTATCTTTAAAATTTTGTTTTACATTTTTAAAACCAGTATTGGTATCTGTAGTATAACACTACACAGAAATTTAAAAAAAAAATTATGTCAGATGAACTTTAAGATAATTGTTTAATTCCCGCGGCCAATTTTCAATAATGGGGTGACTTCGATCAAAATCAATTTAATCCATTTGAAGTGCTTAAATGAATAAAAAACTACCAAATTTTATTTAGATGTCTCCCGAATAGCACAGGGGTGGAGCATTCCCCAAAGAGAACGTTCATAGAGAAATGCTAAAAACAAAATGCAATTATATACCCTAATAAATGCTGAATATATATGGTTCAAAGCTTATAAATTCAGGCACTTGGAGAAGGATAATTTGAAATTGAATAAATATCGGACTTGGCGGTTGAAGTCACCCCGCTCTACGATAATCATATGACCACTACAAATTATACTAAATATCCATGACAAAATATACAACGGGGAAAGAGAGGGACCATCAGGGCACATAAGTGTAACGATTTGAATAGGGAGCATGGGACTGCCTCCTCCCTATTGTTAACATTTCGCGGAACGAAAGTGGGCTTTTCGGCCCCATATATTAGGTTTATTCTGTCAATCTCGATTCTAGTGCTGGGGATGTGAACTTGCTTTTTAAAGGAGATTCTCTTTCCTACACGGAAGGAACAAAGTACCCATATTCAGTTCATTTCACCCAACTCTGGAGTTCCGTGTGGGAAGCCAAATTTGAGTATTTGCCATAGTATTCAAATTTGAGTTTAGGTGGATAAATTTTACCTTATGCAAGAAAACTTGTTAAAACCAAAACATCAGCACTTTTCCGCACGGTTAGTTAGCAAATGTTATACAACATTTAAAATTAAGTGCCTTTTTTGTGATGATAGAATAAAAACATAAACACATAAATTGCTTTTATAATAACGCTTGGAAAATTGTAGGCCTAAAATTTTAAGAACACTGCATTGTACAATCTGAATGGTTTACATTTAAATGCGTAGTCCTACGTCCTCATTCCGATCAACCCAATGGGGCTGTTCCTTTTCATCTCCTAAACAACAGAAAATTTTGTTTTGATTTTTTCAAAACAGTCAATAGTTCCTTAGGTAATTCAAAGATCTTTGTCCGTACTTTTATTTACACTCAGTAACCTCACGGTTACATATCTACCTTTAAACACATGATCATAAAGGGTGATACGGTCAAAATTTGGTCAAGGGAAAACGCGTGTAAATCGGTGAAATCGTTTATTTAAAAAATCAAATTAAATTTCTTTTTCAAGTTCAATTAGTATAAAATTCAGGAAAAATATTCAGTTAGGCTTCCGCTTTTCCAAATCCGAATTGCCGGGCCTTACGCTTGACCCCTGCCATCAGATTTTGTACAGCCACCTTGTCCACCTTCTTCGCCGCAGAAAGCCAGTTTGCCTTGAACTGCTGCTCGTCCTTAGCAGTTTTTTTGGTCTTCTTTAGGTTCCGCTTGACAATAGCCCAGTATTTCTCAATTGGGCGGAGCTCTGGCGTATTGGGAGGGTTCTCGTCCTTGGGAACCACCTGCACGTTGTTGGCGGCGTACCACTCCATGGCCTTTTTACCGTAATGGCAAGATGCCAAATCCGGCCAAAACAGTACGGAACAACCGTGTTTCTTCAGGAAAGGCAGCAGACGTTTATTCAAACACTCTTTCACGTAAATTTCTTTGGTTGACAGTCCTGGAAGCTATGAAAATGCTGCTTTTCAAGCCACAGGTACAGATGGCTTTGCCAAACCAGATATTTCTTTGCGAACTTTGACAGTTTCGTGTGCTTGAAAATATCTGCTACCTTTCCCTTCCTTTTGCCGTATAAAACTGCTGTCCCGGAAGCTGCTTGTAGTCGGCTTTGACGTAGGTTTCGTCGTCCATTACCACGCAGTCAAACTTCGTCAGCATCGTCGTGTACAGCCTCCGGGATCGCGCTTTGGCCGTCGTATTTTGTTTATCATCGCGATTTGGAGTCACTACCTTCTTGTAAGTCGATAGTCCGGCTCGTTTTTGGCTCGATGCACGGTTGTAGACGATACACCCAGCTTATTTGCGGCATCTCGGAGAGATAGGTTAGGGTTTCGCTTGAAACTACCGGCAACTCTCTTTGTCGTCTCAGCGGCTTCCGGTTTTCGATTTCCCCCGATCCAGACTTCCTGGCTGTCGACAAACGTTCCCCAAACACTTTAATTACATTTGTAACGGTTGATTTGGCAACTTTTAGCGATTTTTCCAACTTTGCGTGCGAGTAGCTCGGATTTTCGCGATGCGCGAGCAAAATTTTGATACGCTGCTCTTCTTGCTTGGACGGCATTTTGACAACTGAAGAGTGAATTCCAAAATCAAAATAGGAGCAACATTCTACACACACACCTTCAAAATGAGGGGTGTTCAGGTTTTTTAAATGCAAAATTGAAAGAAATACGTCAAGTTGATATTGACCAAATTTTGACCGTATCGCCCTTTAACATGCAAATTACAAATTCCTCTCTTGAAGCGGATTATGCAACCACTTTGACAAATCCCCCGGCAACAATTGCTCTCGTGAAGAAGCAGCTCGCTCCAGGCACACCCACACACTCGGTCGAATCAATAAATCATAATGCATAAGCAGAAAGCATTCATACAAGGATATTTCATTTTTTAAGAATCACTTACTCCTCTGCTGCTACTTCCAGTAACACAAAAGCGGAATGCCGAATGAGCGGGTGCGGAACTGGAATATTTGGTCTGGCCGGGATCGAAGGATGGGGACATGCCGCAGACGCAGCAAAAACCAAGGCAAAGGATGTTGATGACACACACCACCTACATGCCCCGCTCGCTTGCCTGCTCGCTCCTCGAAGGATGAAGCAGATCCAGTTTGTGTGTTGCAACTTGGTCGGTAGTAAGGTTGTTACCGGGAAGCGTGTGCACACAATTCATCGTCAAAACAGTTGGGAGTATTTTTTTTCCTACTGCTGCTTCCACATCTCCCACAAGACACATTCAGATTCGTGAAGACGCGGTGCGGTGCGGTGGATGTGCGAGGCGCGGTCGGATGCATACTTTCATTTCCACTAATTTCTTAGTCACAGGGATTCGTTTCCTTGTTGCGTCTCCTTCGAGGAAATTTCGCTCCTCGTAAGCTGTTTGCCAACTTATGGAAAAAGATGCTTTTTTCTTATCATCTCCTGCTTTTTCTTCTTCTTTTTCAAGGAGGCTTAAGTGAAAGAAAGAAAACTGCAGATAGTCTTCGGTTTTGCAGCATCACCCACCCACAGCACAATGCCCACCTTCCGCTTTCTTGGGCGGGGGAGAGTATTTTCCGTTTCGTTTGGGTATAAATATGCGATAAATGGAAATAAATGAATCGAACGTACATAAATTCATATGAGTAAGAGAGGATCTTTTTTTTTGTTTCGCTGCCTTTCGATTTGCTACTTGCTTTTGTACTTATGAAGATTACTCGATTTGAATATTGGAATGGAATCGGTGAGCAATGAATAAATCAAACGTTTCTTACCAAGTATGAATGCAATCAACACAAACGAACTACTGGTTTTGTAAATGAGGGTTGAAACGAAACCTACCACTTCGGTTTTAATGGTCACTCAGCCCTATGGTCGACAGCATCTGGAATACATGAAGAGAAACGAGAACACTTGAGTCCCACGTATTTAACCAACTGATAATTAAAAGTATCAACACGTCCAAATAAATTCGCACAAATTACGTTTGATCATCATCGGTCAGTCGCATCCAGCAGAGTGAGAAAATGAAAATGGAAAACGAAACAACCGTCTTAATTACGTGTCACAGCCGCCCACAGGCCACGATGGAACTCCTCATTACTATCGAAAATAGAAAACGCACCACAAATCATTACCTGCGCGAAAAAGCGTCAACCACGCATTCTCAGGGTGCTTCTCGTCGTAATTAGTTAGTCCACCCTCTTGCGTTGTAATACATACATATCAACGAGCTACCGAAACGTTTCCCATGTATAATATCTCTCGGGTGACCAGCCATCAACGCTTCGCCCCCAAGTAAACCAGAATTTCGCATATTACAATTCAATTCGCTGCTGACGACCCAAACGGTGGAAAAGCGACCCAAACAACGGTGAATGCGTTGTTTTTTTGAACGCATTACTCGTAACTGTTAATGTTAATTAATTCTTCCGTCCGAATTCGGGGGGGCACTTGCAACTGTATATGTGTCTGTCCAGCAGGTCGCAACGGTGGCAGCTTGAGACCCCTGCAATTAAGAAAACGCACATCCTCCCACCACTCCCAGGCGATCTCTGATTTGATCTGATTGTCTGCTGCTGTCGGCCGGGTTTCCCAGAGAACGGCAACGGCAGTCCGAAAACGTTGAATGAATGAATGAATGACATATGCCTCATTTGACACATACAAAGGCGAAGCATGAGGGCACCAGGTGGAAGATCACAACAGTCCAAAAATAACACACAATGGACCTGAGCCGGTTGATAATGCTGAGTGGATTATGTTCAAGGTTTTAACTACTTGTACCAAATTCGGGGGCCGGCGGGTGATTGGTTCATTAAATTGAACCTCGTAGCCGGCAAAATTAGCGGTAAGGTGTGGCCCGGTTAGAATTGGAATATAGACTATTACGCATATTTCGGATATACATTAACAAAATAGTATTCTGTTTTAACAAGAAAATTAGACTTTATTTGAAATTTGCGGACTTTTCCCGGAATTCGTTTCATCAACCGGCGCAAATTATTCTCATCTATCGTTTTGGCAATCTTATTCCATTTGGTTTTCAATTTATTGATGTTTTTGACGACAATGCCATTCACCTTCAGCTTCCTCTTCATAATAGCCCAAAATCTCTTTATCGGTCTGAGCTGGGGACAGTTTGGTGGGTTGAGTTTTTTCGGTATAAACCGAAATACCGTTGATTTCATACCATTGTAGCACTGTTTGACAGATTGCGAGATTTGACCAAAACATGACAAGTTCATTGTGGGATCTGATGAATGGCAATATTCGCTTTTGGAGACATTCCGTTCTGTACAGCTCTAAATCAAATGTTTTATCAGTGGTCCTTGGTCTTCCTACCACAGCTACAGATGCCTTGCCAAATCATGTATCTACGTGCAAATTTATCTGCAAACACAAATTTGAAATTGACAAGAACATCTCCCCGAACCATAGCCAAGTAAAATTGTTGTCCCGGTAGTTGTTTGAAATCGGCCTTTACATAGATTTCATCATCCAAGTGGAGAAAGCCATTGAATATTGTTAACATCTGATCATACAGTTTTCTGGCACGGATTCTGACCACATTGTTCTGCTTTTGATCCTTATCTGGTTGTTTACAGGCACGGTATGATTTGAAGCCTTCCCGAAGCCGATTCCGTTTCACGGTACTCCGAGTGGCGTGAAACTTTTTGGCCAAATCGTTGTCTGATGTTCTGTTTCTTGATGACTTTGTTCCGTAGTTGACGGTTGACAGTACCTACCCGACGATTGCTTTGAGGCTTGCGATCCATTTACAAAGTTTCTCTGTACTTTTTCAAAACACGCACACGGGGGCTTCAAATGGTGAGTTGATAACATCGAAGGAGGGTGCGACCGACCTCCGGTCCTCACAAGTTCCTACCTCACGCCTCCTCAAGTCATATGATCACAAAAGACTGCCAGTTGAAACATGGAGACGCTGGATGGCGTAACCTGCGCAATGCTGTCATTTTAACAATAGCGAAGTGAGGGAGTGTGAACTGTAAATCATATCATATTGTTTTCCATTCTCATATCTTTCAGGTCTTCCAGGTCATCATTGTAAAAAAATTTAACATATAACATTATTTTTTTTCTCATGGCTGTCATACATTGTTTAAGTTTTCTGGTTCATAATGGATGCGCAACAGGGGGTAAGTTGCTCGGCCACCATGTGTTAGCATCTTCAAAAACACAATCCGCAACACTTCAAACACACTCACCCCCACATGAGAAATAAATTAATTTCTGGCAACACTTACACGAACCGCATGTTTGTTTTCTCACTGTTTTGTTTCGTGCTCGCTTACACTAATGCGATCTTCATGATGCATAAATGTGCGTGTTTAAACGTCAAAAGCGTCCATGGTTGCCAATAAGCATTAATTTTCGATTGTAGTACTGACAGATAAGAAGAAACACAGAAACACCTTCCGACTCACTGAAACACAAACACAGCGTGGCAGAGAGACTTACTCCCGGATGCGCAAGTTTGTCTACAATTGCAACAAAACAGCAGTCGGCACATATGTAATTTTCACTTCATTTCATAATATCCCTTCAATATATATATTATCTTATATGACATTGTTTATTCATTACCATTAATACAAAAACCTGCAACGGCATCGGTGGTAAGTTTTGCACTTATCACTTAATGTATTTAATGGACCTTTTACTAAATATAAGCTGATCTGATTGGTGCAGCGCTGTGTGCCATTTGGCTAGTTTCTGATTTTACAGTTCAATTTTTGTCAACTGCATCATAACTCACAATATCATTATATATGGTGATATTGTTTTCTTGATTTTACTCCAGATAATTTAAACATTACTTATTGTTTTTGTATGTCCATTTGTCTTTAACTTACTTTCAATCAATCCCCTCACACTTAGAAATTATGAATTTTACACGATACCTAATCCATGATTGTAAATAGTCCGGGAACGTAAATAAAGATTTCGTGTAAAATTATGTCTCCTGAAACTGACACATACGCAATTCGACAAAAGATGTGTTCGGTTGAATTTATTTTCTCATCACTTTCAACACATTCTTATGCGCTAAAGGACGCTTGCATGTGTCGATCTCGGTGACAAAAATTTACACGAGATTTTGGTAGTGTGTAGATCATTTATGAGTTTACTATCTTGGGGAAAGTTATTCGGGAAATCATGACCTTCCAGGCGGTCGACTTAAAAGTTCATAATTAACTCAACTAGCTGCGTTAGTGTGCATATAAAATTACTGAATAACGTGGAACTCCAGATCATTGACATATATGAAGATGGTGTCTTGGACAAATATATTCGAGTGGTCATGGCTTTTCAGATGGTGTATTTTCCATTTATTAGCGAAAAACTAATGTATTTTTTTTGGATTAGCAGCATTTAGATCAAAACTGCGACCAGGAGAACCAGCACAAGCAAAATACAACGACTTTTTCAACACACTCTAATGGCCGCCGTTTTGTTGAAATAAATTACAAAAAAAAATTTTTGTATGCTACATGGATACACTTAAAAAAGTTTCGATTGATTTGAGTAAAAACTTCCCCTTGAATTTTGTTTTTCAAAAATGAGTTTTTTTCTCGTTCTAACTGTATATCCCCCTTTAAGGTGGGACTGAAGAAACAATTTGTCAAAGCTTTAGATAAAGAAAATGCAGGAGTTTTTAATGGCCCTGAGGTAAGGGAAATGGTAGAAGACGTAAAATTTGAATAAAGTCTTTCACCGGTCCAGAAAGCGGCATGGAAAAGATTCAAGGAAATATGTTAAAACTTTTTGGGAAACAATAAAGTTGACAAATACCAGGAGATCGTCGCGAAATTAGTGAAATTTTTTGGAAGAATGGGATGCCGTATGTCATTGCAGTTGCATATTTTGGATTCCCATCTTGGGAAATTAAAAAAAAACATGGGAGAATACTCGGAAGTGAATGGGGAAAGATTTCACCAAGATATCAAACTGTTTGAGGATCGTGACAACAAGCAATGCAATGCAGCCGTGATTGGTGATTCCATCTGGAATGTAATAAGAAGCATCCATAGAACCTCATCTAGAAGACTTTCAACTAGAAAAGCAACTAACTAATATTTCAAAAATATTATCTGCAAACAAATGCACAAAAAAAACAATCTCCTTTAACTAGAAATTAGAAGAAAATTAGTATCCATTTAATTTCCAACTACCTGCTTAGTCTCGACAGATGCGTGTTTGTCTACAATGTGGACCTTCAGTGTCTCGGACTAATAACTCGACTTCAACTTAAGTCGAGTTATTAATACGAGACACTGAAGAAGTCTACACATTGTAGACGAAATACGCGTATCTGTCGAAGATAAGCAAAGGTAGTTGGAATTAAATGGAAAATACTAATTTTTCTTCTAATTTCTAGTTACAGGTATTCCACTAAACAGCTGAAACCCTTTAGGATTCAATCTCCTTTACCTTGTATAACAATATCATAAAATTAATCGTTATCTAATCGTGATCTTAGTTTTGAACTTATTTTAAAACTTTTTTACGGCATATAAATAGCATTAAAATGGAAAATAATGTTTAGGATAATGCGTATTAAATATTTTCTTCACAGATATTCAAAACTAATAAATAAATTATTCTAGTAAGAATTCCTACCATTTGAAACAAAAACCTGAATGTATCAACCTTCCCTAAAATCTTCTGTAGAACTTCCCTGAAATTCTCTGCAAATCTTCCCAACGTTCTCTGAAAAACTTTCCTGAAGCTCTCTGAAAAACTTCCATTAAGCTCTCTAAAACCTTCTCTGAAGTTCTCTGCAGAACTTTCCCTAAGTTTTTTCACTTATTGTTATGATTTTTATGCTGACGTAAGAACTACACGACACTAACAGAACGCGACGCGGGACAAGACACAACACTTAGAGGTTCCCTAAGTTTTCGGCGGAATTTACCTGAAGTTTTTGGCAGATTTTCCCTGAATTTTTCTGCAGAATTTACCTAAAGTTTTATCCTGAAATTCCCTGAAGTTCACTGCAGAAATTCTCTGAAGTTCTTTGCAGAACTTCCCTTGAGTTCTCTGCGGAACTTTTCTTAAGTTTACTGCAGGACTTTCCTTAAGTTTTGTACAGAACTTCCCCAAAGTTCACTGAAAAACCTCCCTGAAGTTCTCTGAAGAACTTTCCTTAAGTTCTCTGCAAAATTTCTCTGAAGTACTCCGCCGAACTTTGCTAAAGCTCTTTGCTGAACTTCCCTGAAGTTCTCTGCAGAATTTCCCTTAAGTTCTCTGCAGAACTTTCCTGAAGTTCTCTGAAACATTTCCGTAAAAATTTCTTCAGCATATTTTTGAAGCTCTTTGCAGAACTTCCATTAAGTTCTTTGCAGAACTTTCTTGAAAATCTCTGCAGCACATCCCTAAAGTGAAGTTCTCTGAAGTTCTCTGAAAAAATTTCCTTGAGTTTATTGAAGATTTTTTCTGAAACTCATGTAGGAGGGCTGCCTTTCAATGGCCGTAAATTTTTCTGGTGTAGTCAAATTGACACACTTTTTTCTGACAAGTTGTTTTTTGAAGTGTGAGAAAAATGCTTCTGGAGCATTTACATTTAAGCTGGTAATTTTTTGAGTGGTTCTTCAAATACATCAAAATTTCATGTTTTGATGCCAATTTGTGAAGTAAAATGTAACTGACATGTGGTCAAAATACGATACTCGGTGGTTTTGGGACCCAACCTAACGGAAACTGACATGGTGCGCTGGGATAAAAATCTCTGTCGTCCAGAGTTATCTCTGACTGGTAGACTGGTAACATTCAAGCTAACGTTGATGTGAGCCCGGTATTAACAACTGGCTGGTTCATACGGTTTATTTTACTCAACTAATTCGTTTGAACATTTCGTGGCGGCCACTATTTTAAAATTTACGTTTGACCCATAGTTTTCTTTTTTTTCAAATACTTAAGAAAAAACACATATCTGAGAGCGTATTAGTATAACGATTGTAATTTAAAACTTGACAAGTTTAAATTAACACTTCACTTGATCACTTTTCAATATGATGATGATGATGATGATGATGATGATGATTATGATGGTATTATATTGTAAGGACTATATCGTTAATTATAAGTTCACCTATATTTGCTTTAAAATATGTTTTATTTATTTTGCAACTCAAACTCATTGACATTGTTTATTGACCTCAAAAAAAAACCCATTAGTTTTTTTTTTTTAAATCATTTATTTGTACAGGCTCAATCGAATAAACTTTACAGAGCCAAATTTTCATACTTTTATACATCATTTATCTTAAAACTAAAGTTAGGAGGATAGAGCCGATTACTCGCGGCCGTCTCGAGGTTAATAGGAATTACAAATTACGGATGGGAAAGAGGGTGGGAATTTAAAGTATGGTTTACATAACACATTAAATTTAAATTCTAAATTATTGAAACACTTATAACTACACAACTTTTGGTTTTCTTTTTAATCGAACATTTTTGAAAGAGAAAAAAAAACACACGAACACAGAAAAAACTTATACTAAACATACATGTTAAACTAACTACAATCTAATGCTAATGTTAGTCAAAAACACATAAATGAGTTTCATGTACTCCAAATCACGTACAGCCAAAATATCTCGAATTGGCACATTGTTGTCTACCTCGAGCCCGAAGGGAATCATAAAGCCTCGATCTGAAACCACGATGCTCAGCACAAGACCAAATAACGTGATCTGCGTCCTGATAGCCTTGTCCACACTCACAGAGATTGCATGTCGCTCAGCCCAACCCGGTATAAATGAGCGTTCAAAGAATAATGATTGGACATGAGGCGAGACATGACACGAATGAAGTCTCGACCCACATCCATCCCGCTAAACCAAGATTTCTTCGACACCTTTGGGATGATAGAATGTTGCCATCGCCCCAAATCTCCTTTACCCCATTTATACTGCCAGCTGACGAGTGACTGTTGACGAAAATAGGATGTAATTCGTTTGAAGGCGCATTTGCTCGATCACAAATATCGCCTTCCATAGCGCCCACTCATGCAAGCGAGTCTTCGCTTTCTCGCGTGCCGGAATTGAACAATGGAGAAGCGGACTCGCTTAAAGGTGGGCGTATGAGGCGATATTTGTGATCGACAGATAAAACCTTCGCGGATTTTTTTTTATTTTCGATCGGCTGATCATCGTCGTCGGCGGTATAGATGGGGTAAGGAAGTTGAACGAATGTGCTGACGTTCCTATCGTCCCAACAGAGACGTCGAAGTCTTGGTTGTAGCGGATGGATAGTCGGACCTCGTTCGTGTCGTACAATGCCTCGCCTCGTAATCAATCGTTATGCCGGATTTAGACTGAGGACTGCTGATCTCTGTGGAGTGTGGACAGGCCATCGGGACATGAATCGTTGACTGATGTAGTAGCTGAGCATCGTGGTTTCAGATCGAGACTGCTTCGGGTGAAGATGAACAAACGATATTAGCCTGTCGGATATTTTGGCTGTACTGTGATTTAGTGCATGGAGGCTCATTTATGTGTTTTGACCGAACATTGGCGATGGGTGTGGTTAAGTTTGGCGTGGCAATGATTTTGAGTATGGGATTTTTTTCTGTGTTCGTGTGTTTTTCTCTTTCAATTGTTCGATGAGAGGCCAGAGTTGTGTGGTTATGAGTGTTTCGATGATTTTGGAATTTAGTTGTCATGTTATGTAGACCATCTGGAGTTCCGCCTCTTTCCCGTCATGATTTTAATGATTCCACTATTAACAGGACGACTATGATGATCGGCTCTGTCATCACAACTTCAGTTTTGGATAGATGATGTATG